>CAMXCT020000674.1:0-83514 GCA_947184155.2 Cladocopium goreaui | reverse complement strand
TTTCCTTAATTTCCATGATTCTGTTCAGTGGATTCGGGGTCGTTGAACTTGAATTTAGGACGAATAAAATTTTATTCATCCTATCTCCGGACCCATTATCTACCGCAGGACGCACTTTGGTATTTTTTTGGGGTTGCTTTAAAGCTTTGGGGCATTAATCCATAGGTTTTTGATGGTTTCTGTTCAATTAATTCGGGATCGTTCAACCCGGATTTAAGACGAAAAAACATCAGCCTATCTGAGGACCCATTACCAACCGCAGGACGCACTTTGTTCTTATTTTTGCTGCCGGCTTGCAGCCCCACAATACAGGCGGCACAGGCCCACCCACAAAATATGCAAACTAATGATATCAACTTTAATATGTTTTAATTTAGGGTTAACCCGTTGTAGAAGGTTAGAAAATTTCATATTTATATTTCTGCGCGTTCAGCACAATGCAAAATGTTTGGGGAAAATCATCTATTCAACCCGTGGGAGATCCTCAGATTTAATCAACGCCACCTATCCTTTTTTTTGTATCGTAAATGGATCCTGATGGTTGCCATTGGATGGATTCCCTGCTGGTTGGATCCAAATAGATAAGCGGTTAAGATTTCATTAGTTATTGATATCGTGCCTCTTAATCTCATGTTGTGTTTGGCACTAAGTTTCATGATTCCTTCCAATTCCTTTGGTTTGGTGTTGGAAAGAATGTTGCACACCTTGAATTAAAATACCATATCCCAGTATCAATGTACGTGCAAAACCCAAGAAAAATCAAACAAAGCAAGACCTTGTGTATACGTGCATCTTCGGAGTCGTCGCATTTATACACCTGCATGCTATGAAATGAGCGTAACGATATGCTATCAATATATATATATATATGATATGATTCCCTTGGTCCTGGAATTAGATGCCAAAAAGTAACTTATCTGCGACTTAATTAAGATAAAATGAAGTAGTTAAATTCAAACACATTCAAATAATATTCAAATATAATGGCTCCTAATCTGCATACATATGGATCCACCTAAAGAAATCAAATTCCAGAGACCCACTTTCAATCGCAAAACCTTAACTGCGGTAAAATTGCGATTTAACTTGGTCCATCGCAACCCTTTCGCACGAAATGGACGTTGGACGTCAAAAACTACGGTAAAATTGCGATTTTGAGGTGTCACGGGCAACCCTTACACGCGAAATGGAAGTTCGACGTCAAAAACTGAAGTAAAATTGCGATTTTACTTGGCCCATCGCAACCCTTTCGCACGAAATGGACGTTGACTGATTTCCTGAGAGGGCTTGCATTTTGGAGCATCAAATCTTCAGTCTTGCTAAGATGATTTTGCGTGACAGGCGCAGACCTGGCATCACTTTTTGGCGGCAGGCGCAATACTTTAGACAGGTTGAGGAAAATTGCAAAACGCATTGGTACGAGGCTGTCAGCTCTGCACTCAAGGTTACATTTTTGAAGGAAGTCTCGCAGAATTGTTTCGTTTTTGATGTTGCCAAGTGCGAACATTGAGGAAGTCTCGCAGACTTGTTTCGTTTTTGATGTTGTCAAGTTCAAAATTGAGGATGTCTCGCAGATTGGTTTCGTTTTTGACGTTGTCAAGTTAAAAATTGAGGAAGTCTCGCAGAATAGTTAAATCTAATTACTACACTAATTACATCTAACACCCTCCACTACAAAAATTTCACTACAAACTACTACTACTACTACTACTACTACTACTACTACTACTACTACTACTACTACTACTACTACTACTACTACTACTACTACTACTACTATGAGGGATGCCTTAAGGGGATACCCCTCAACATACCTCAGAATAATAAAAGTATTATCCCGGCATACGTTGAGTTCAAAAAAAAGTATATTCCAAGAACTCAATGAGATATATGGAAAAATGGAATAATTTCCATCAAAATGATACCGGTATAGTCTATTTCTAGCCAAACGCAAGTGATCGTAAGCAGCTGCGCGCAAACGGCCGAAAACGGTTTCCCTTCTTGCAGAGCTGGGGCACAAATGTAAACAATTTTCAACATAATCAGATAGGATCAAGAAGAGTCAGAATAGCATCTTTAAACAAATGTCCTCTCAGCAACCCACTGGTTGAACATGGTTTTAATTGGTTTTGGATGTTTTTCCAGTTTCTGGGCTAGTTTGGTGGTTCTGGCCTTAGTGGGAATGAGTGGGAAAAGCAGAATATTTGGTTGTCACTGGTTATTTTTTTTGCAAATTTCTGGATTTGTTTTGTGATTGTAGCAGCTGCCGCCTTTTGTTTTTCAGGGGTGCCAGGCATCTCCAATACCTCCAGAATAATTTCTCCCCTGGGGAAAGCCCGCAAAAAAAAACCTGGCTCTCTTCTAGAGGTTTTCCCAACTTTGCGTACACCCCCCTATTTCTTCCATATTCCCTTCATTTCCTTCCAAAAAAATCCCGTTGGCCATAATGGGAATGAGTGGGAAATGTTTGGGTTTCATTTGTTTTTTGTCAATTCTTGCCAGTTTCTGGGCTACTTTGGTGATTAGCTGACCACTTTCGTTTTTGAGGGGTACCAGGCATCTCCAATACCCCTAGAATAATTTCTCCCCTGGGGAAAGCCCGCAAAATGGCACTCAACCCGGCTCTCTCCTACAAGTTTTCCCAACTTTGCGTCCGCCCCCCTATTTCTTCCATATTCCCTTCATTTCCTTCCAAAAAACTCCCGTTGGCCATAGTGGGAATGGGTGGGAAATGTGTGGGTTTCATTTGTTTTTTGACAATTCTTGCCAATTTCTGGGCTAATTTGGTGATTAGCTGTCCACTTTCGTTTTTGAGGGGTACCAGGCATCTCCAATACCCCTCGAATAATTTTCCCCCTGGGGAAAGCCCACACAATGGCACTCAACCTGGCCTTTTCCGACGTATTTTCCTAACATTCCCTATTCATTGCCACACAAAGAACTCTCGAGAGAAAGTACCGTGAGAGAAAGGTGGTCCGTTGGACACTAGTTGTGCGTGCAAGTACGCTGCAAAAAAAGGTTGGCAGCAATTGCCCAAACTGCATGATGCCTTAAATACCTGCAATTGGCATTTCCAGCAAAAGTTTTCAAGCAAACACCGCCAAGCTAGGAATGGCTTTTGGAAAGGCCAGGCCAAATGTAGGACGTATAGGCTGCTTCAAGATGTTTTAAGATGTTTTAAGTTACAGAAAATTATTCCAAAACCTAATTATTCCGGGGTATCTTGACAGGCTGGATCATGATTTTCAAATTCCAACATGCAGAATCGTATACCTACCCCTTGAAAAAAATATCCCTTGAAAATTATTCCAAACAAAATTATTCCATAACCTATAGTTGATACCCTGGAATATTTTTTTAAGGCATGGGGCATCTACTACTACTACTACTACTACTTCTACTTCTACTTCTACTTCTACTTACTGCTATATATACTACTACTACTACTACTACTACTACTACTACTACTACTACTACTACTACTACTACTTCTACTTCTACTTCTACTATATACTGCTACTGCTACTACTACTACTACGACGACGACGACGCCGACGACGACGCCGCCGCCGACGACGACGACGACGACGCCGACGACGCCGACGCCGACGCCGACGCCGACGACGCCGACGCCGACGCCGCCGACGACGACGATACTGCTACCACTACCACTAACACCAACAACAACACCACCACCACAGCTACAACTACAATTGCAAATACACTACGTTACACTACAATACACTAATTAAACTGCCGTACAAGCTAAAAATACCAACTACAACTACACTACATTACACAACACTACACTACACTAATAACATTACATCAATTACAGTACAACTATACAACTACCACTACATTGCACTACACGACACTATACTACAACTACACTACTTTACGCTACAGTACACTAGGCTACACTACACCATACCACGCTACAGTACGCAACACTACAGTACACTACAATACACTAATTACACCACACCACAACTACAACTGCAACTACACTAATTACACTACAGTACAGCTACAACTTACAACTAGAACTCCACTACACTACAACGACAACTACAACTACAATTACAACCGCGCTACACCACACTACATCCAGCAGTTGTGGTGAGGTGACCACTGCAACCATTGCAACCACTCCAGAAAACACAACCCCAACCACCTTTCGGTCCATCAGTGGGTTCGCCCTGCCATGCGTGAGTCACAACAACCAACCCTTCCTATAGGTTTCCGATTTTTGAAACTCCCGCCACCGCCTTGTGCGGTACTACTGGTATAGTATAGTGGAAGGAAGTTTAGAAGTCAAACTTCCGACAATATGGACAAATGAAAAAGCAGAGGTGGGAACAGGCAGAGAAGAGAAGAGAAAAGAAGAGAAGATAAGAGAAGAAGAAAGAAGATCAGAGAAGAGAAAGAGTCAGAAGACAGAAGATGCAGGTGCGCGAAAAGGTAGCAAAGTCGCGAAACACTGTGCTTTTCCAATAATCTGTGGCTCCGGAGGGTCGAAAAGTAGGCTAGCTAAAGCGGCGGGTGCGGAGCTGTCTGGGGAGATGAGAGATGAACAATTGTGCAAAACTCACCAGGTTTGGGGCACTTTTGGAACTTGAGATGTCGAAAAAGTGCACGCCGTTGTGGCGCGAAGCACGTTTCCAAGTCAAAACGTACAAAACATATCAATGTCGAGGCACTTTGGGAAGTTGAGATGTTCAAAGAGCGCACGCCGTTGTGGCGCGAAGCGTATTTCCAAATCAAAATGCACAAAACACACCAACATCGGAGCCTTTTTGGAAGTTGAGATGTTGAAAAAGTGCACGCAGTTGCGGCGTACAGCACATTTCGAAGTCAAAAGTGTAAAAAACTGAAAGGTTAGGAGCACTTTTGGACGTTCAGAGGTCGTTTCGCGTGGCAGGCGCAAGGGATTGTTCACCTTGTCAAAAGTGAGCAAAACGTGAGGGTTTTGTAGCATTTCCAAAAACAATGGCAGGCGTGGGGCATTTGAAGAGTATCTGGAAAGATGGATTTCGCCTCGCAGGCACAGTACAAGAGACATGTTCATCAGAGATGTTAGGAGGTCAGGGCACTGATTTCCTGAGAGGGCTTGCATTTTGGAGCATCAAATCTTCAGTTTTGCTAAGATGATTTTGCGTGACAGGCGCAGCACTTCCTATGACCTGGCATCACTTTTTGGTGGCAGGCGCAATACTTTAGACAGGTGGAGTGGAAAAATTGCAAAACGCATTGGTACGAGGCCGTCAGCTCTGCACTCAAGGTTCCATTTTTGAAGGAAGTCTCGCAGAATTGTTTCGTTTTTGATGTTGCCAAGTGCGAACATTGAGGAAGTCTCGCAGACTTGCTTCGTTTTTGATGTTGTCAAAATCAAAAACTGAGGAAATCTCGCAGAATGGCTTCGTTTTCAAGCTTGCAGATGAACAGATAAATAGATAGACAACTACAACCACAACTGCACCTACCACTACACTACACTACTACTACAACTACAAATGCAAATACTACTCTACATCACACTACATTAATCACACTGCACTACATTAATTACAGCTAACCGCGCTACACTACACTCATTACACTACAACTACAACAACTTCTACTACCGCAACTACAACTACAACTACAACTACAACTACGCTACATTACGCTACGCTACACAAATTGTGCCTTACACTACAACTACAAATACAACCACAACCACAACTACACTACATTACACAACACTAGACTACACTAATTGCATTACATTACATTATGGCTACAGCTACAACTGCAACTACCACTACATTATACACTAATTACATTACACTACACAAGGCTACACCTTACCACACTACAGCGCACAACACTACAGTACACTACGCTACACTAACTACTAATTACACCACACCCCAACTACAACTGCAACTACAACAACCACTACATTACACTACACTACATTAATTGCACTACAACTACAACTACAACTGCACTACACCACACTAGATCCAGCAGCTGTGGGTGACGTGACCACTGCAACTACTGGTTGACCAAAAATACAACTCCAACCACCTTTCAGTCCATCAATGGATTCGCTCTGCCATCCATGCATCACAACAACTCCCCTCTCCTATAGGTTTCCTATTTTTGAAACTTCCCCCACCGCCGCGTGCGGTATCGCTGGTATAGTAATAAAAGTATAGGTTGGGGCGACTATCATGGCACCACATAGGAAGAATATCACCCGAACCCCTACGATCCTTTTACAAACCTTCAGGTTGGGGACAGGGGAACTATCAAGGCACCACACAGGAAGAATATCACCTGTACCCCTACGATCCTCTATGAAGAGGATACGGCCCATAAGGTTTGGGAGGGGGGACTATCATGGCACCATATAGGAAGAACATCATCATTTGTACCCCCAAAAGTCTTTATGAAGAGGATACGGCCCTTTAGGTTGGGGAAGGAGGAACCATCATGGCACCAAATAGGAAGAATATCACCTGGACCCCTAAGATCCTTTTTGAAGAGGATACGACCCTTTAGGTTGGGAGGGGGAACTATCATGGCACCAAATTAACAGAATATCGCCTGTACCTACTAAGATCACTCTTTGGGTTGCGGGGAACTATCATGGCACCACATCGGGAAAATATCACCTAAACTCCTAGGCTCTTTTTTGAAGAGGATACGACTCTTTAGGTTGGGGAGGTTGACTATCATGGCACCATATAGGGAAAATATCACCTGTACCCCTAAGATCCTTTTTGAGGAGGATGCCATTGGGGGGGGCTATCATGGCACCATATAGGAAGAATATCACCTGTAACCCCTTAGATCCCTCATGAAAAGGATACGGCCCTTTAGGTTGGGGGGAACTATCATGGCACCATATGGGAAAAATATCACCCGTACCCCTACGATCCTTTATGAAGAGGATACGGCCCTTTAGGCTGGGGAGGGGGGAACTATCATGGCACCACACAGGAAAAGTATTACCTGTACCCCCAAGATCCTTTATGAAGAGGCTACGGCCCTTTAAGTTGGGGAGGGGAAAAAATCATGGCACCATGTAGGAAGAATATGACATATCAATGTACTTCAAAGGGGTACGACCCTCTACGTCGTAGGGGCTACCATGGCACCATAAAAGAAAAATATCACATGTAAAGATACTCCTGAGGGGTACGACCCCTTAGGGTTAGTGGAGAGCCATCATAGCACCACACAGAAAGAATAGCTTGGGGCGCAAGCAGCCAGCACTTTGGGGATGTACGTGTTCAAGCAAGTTGAGAAAAACCAGGCTTCTGTGCGAGACTTCCCTCAAAAAGTGAAACTTGAAGATGTGAAAACGAAGCTTTCGTGCGAGACTTCCCTCAAAAGTGAAACTTGCCTTTGTCACAACGCAGGTTTAGGGGCACAGACGATAGCCAGTGCAACGCTTGGTTTGTACGACCTGCGTGGCACTTTAAGCCAACCTCATCATCTGCGCCCCTATTCAAAGACCATCGTTCCAGCAACTATAGCCCCAAAAGCGGTTTAGTGGCACAGACGATGAGGGAACCTTACACAGCCCAACTTTTACACAAACCACCCTTTACGCAAACCAAATTTCAATCAACTTCTACACAAACCAACTTTTACACAAACCACCTTTTACGCAAACCACCTTTTAAACCAACCAGCTTTAAACAATCCCTGCTTTGGGCCTTGAGGCCCAAGGCCAGATGACTGGTGGAATGCCGAAGGCTGTGTAACAGGAAAAGAAAAGCATGGACTCCCAAGAAAACATCAATGGGACAATAGAAACTGACGCCAAGACTTGCACTTGTTGGAGAAAATTGTTTGTAAAAAAGGAAAATCCAACCATCACCTCTCCCAAAAGAAAGGAACTACCACGTGAATTCTCAACTGCTGATGTTCCAGAATTTAAAATCTAACGCTTCTACAAACATCTACAAGTGCCACCACGAGTGGTCGACAAATGCTTTCAAGCTGCTTGGATCCATCAGAATGTACATAGGTTCCTTGACCATGCCTTGAGAGGAACAAAGGATCGACGGTGGGAAAAAGTGTGCTATAAGGAGCGGCCCTTCTTGCTGACCTTCACCCATTAGGGCGACATACGTTGTGGCTATGCAACCATAAAGCGCAGCATGGCGAGCATCCCAAGAGCAAAGGTATCAACAATTCCGACGATCTTGAAAAGCCTGTTGATAGCAGGGTCTAGCTACACAAAACTGAGATGCATTCAAAGCAGCAACCCTGGAAGTTCATGTTGTCCACATTTTGTGTCAGCTTGGTTTTGGGTTAAATATGTTCCGGAAGTTATCTGACAAATCATTGGCAAATACAAGGTATTGACGTCCAATGTCAGTTTCATGCATAGCTTCAAGATCAAGGACTGCCAAGTTAGTTTACTTCGAGTGATCTCCCTTGACAAATTATCTTGGTATAGTTTCTGACGTATCATCTAGAAATATTTATAGCATGCATTTATTTATTTATATTTATTCATTCATTCATGTACTTATTTATAATCCGACATTCCTTCTGACGCTCTTTCTGCCATTCTATCTGGCATTTACTTTGACAGTTCTATTTGGCATTCTATCCGGAATCTATTCTCGCATTCTATCTGGAATGTATTCTGACATTCTTTCTGGCGTCCTACCTAGCATCTATTCTGACATTCTTTCAGGCACTCTCTCTCGCCCTGGCAGGACATTTACTTTGACAGTCTATTTGGCATTCTATTTGCCATCTATTTTAGCATTCTATCTGGCATCTAGTCTGGCATTCTATCTGGCACCTCATTCTTTCTGGCATCCTGTCTGGCAGCTATACTGACACTCTCTCCCTCTCTCTTTCTCGCTCTAGCATTCTTTCTGGCAAGCATTCTGGCATTCTTTCTGCCATGTTCAGGGGGTCCGTGCGTGCCCAGCCTGACCTGTCGGGGCCCGTGCGTGTACAGACTGCGACGGAGCTCCCTGTAGGCTTCAGGTTCTGGGCGTTCTCACAGACTGCTGTGGAGCTCGCCATGAACTTCTGGAACGGGATTGCTCCGTTTGTGCTGGCGCTTGCTGTGAGGTCCGGGTCCGTTGGTGCTGACAGTGACGAAAAGCTGGCGGAAGGGAGAAGGAAGGAAGGAGGGGAGGAAGGAGGAGGAGAGGGAGCTGCACCGTCGTCAAAATCTAGAAACCCGGCCATAGGGGGAAAAATATTCTGCCATGGTGCTTCATGCTTCCCCGCCAATTTCCATCGTACGTTGCGCCATCGCTGTGTTCCAAACGACCTGTGCCGTGCGCCTTGTCTTCAATCCACTGGCCTTGCACAGCAGAAGCAAGTCTTCCATTGTTTCCTATGTTTTCCTGGTGGCCACAAAGACAGCAATCTGAAGCCAATGATTGGTGGCCAATAAAAAAAACACATTATGTCATATCTTCATCAATGACTTTGCGTGGAGCAGTGGGGCCTCCTTCTCTAGACGTCATGGGCAATAGGATCGTCAACCCCCGGATCAAACTTTTGCAGCGCCTTCATACGTGGATCCATCGGCTTCAACATGGATGCCAAAACCTTGGACCCGGATGGACTCGGACCCTGTGCTTCATCTGCAACAGCATAGTAGGCAAAGGCATCCCTGTCTTCTACCGTAAATTCTAAACTGCGAATAAATGACAAACACTAAAATAACACCACTTGTCCCGTTGCCAAAATGTCAGTCTTGTCTTGACTAATTAATCCGCCGACCCCTGCCTAGCCGGGGCGGCGCCTGGGATCACCGCAGGTGTGCAACATTAGCCCTTGCAGCTTCAGCGCTTTGCCAGGTCCCAAAACTCCGCGCCAGCTCAAGAAATCTGTTTCTATAGCATTTCGAAACTGCCGCATGGCACATTTCACCCATCTCTGAAATGTCCCGCTGCAGCTGCAGCGCGTTGCCAGGTCTCCCCAAACCAATTTCTATAAAGCATTTCGCAACTGCCGCATGGCAACTTTCACCCACCCCTGAAATGTCCCGCCGTAGCTTCAGCGTGTTGCCAGGTCAACAATCACAAAAAGCCTCGCCCTGTAACAGGGGGTCGGCGGCACCCGGGCGTTAGCCCTTTTATTATCATTGTTCCAAATCAATGGTTTCTTCTGCTATTGTTTCCGAGAGCGCCTGGGCGTATGGTTCTTCCAAAAAAAGAAGCTGGGATAATACGTCCTCATTAGATCTTCATATCTTACGTCAGATGATCTTACATCTTCACATCTTACGTCTTTCTTTCTCTCCCTCTCTCTCTCTCTCTTTCTCTCTTTCTCTCTTTTCTCTTCTTTCCCTTCTCTTCTCTCTCTTCTCTTCTCTTCTCTTCTCTTCTCTTCTCTTCTCTTCTCTTCTCTTCTCTTCTCTTCTCTCTCTCTCTCTCGTCTTCCTCTCTCTCTCTCTTTCTCTCTTTCTCTCTCTCTCTCTCTCTCTCTTTCTCTCTCTTTCTCTCTCTCTCTCTCTCTCTCGTCTTCCTCTCTCTCTCTCTCGTCTTCCTCTCTCTCTCTCTCTCGTCTGCTAGTTTCTCTTCTCTCTTATATAAGGCGGGGTCGGTGGCCACGAACGATCACGAAACGCGACAATCTCGCACAAAATGAAATTCGATCGTCAAAAACTGACGAGAAAGTGCGATTTTGACGGGCCTGCTGCGACCCTTACGCACGAAATGAGGTTCGATCATCAAAACTGGGAAAAATTGCGATTTTGATGTCTCGAAGAAGGTTCCCAAGCATAATACGACATTTTGATGCTAGACATGTAATGAACATGTCTGATTATGCTGCAGAACCCTAGGTCTCGAGCGGGTTCCCATGCGCAAAAGGGCATTTTGATCACAGACATGTGATGATAATATCTTATCATGCTGTGGAACCCTGGGTCTCGAAGCGGGTTCCCAAGCATAATATGGCACTTGTGTGTGTGTGTAAGCGTTTGTGTGTAAGAGAGTCTGTGTACAAGCGTCCGTGTGCAGAAGTGTCTGTGTGTGAAGGAGTCTCTGTGTAGAAGCATCTGTGTGTAAAAACGCTGTGCGTAAAACTGTCTGTGCGTAAAAGCGTCCGTGTGTGAAGGAGTCTGTCTGTAAAAGCGTCTTTGTGTAGAAGCGTCTGTGTGTGTAAAAAATTCTTCGTGTGTAAAAGGGTTTGTGTGCAAAAGCGTTTGTGTGTAAAGGCGTCTGTGCGTGTGTGTGTGTGACAGCGGGTGTGTAAACGTGTTTGTGTGTAAAAGCATCTGTTTGTAAAAGCGTCTTTGTGCGCAAAGGCGTCTGTGTGTAAAAGTGTCTGTGTGTAAAAGCGTCTTTGTGTGTAAAAGCGTCTGTGAGTAAAAGCGTCTGTTTGTAAAAGGGTCTGTGTGTCAAAGCGTCTGTGTGTAAAGGCGTCTCTGTGTAAAAAGCGCCTGCGTGTAAAAGTAAAAGCGTCTGCGTGTAAAGGAAATGAAACTGACAATTTCACATGATGGGAGAACGAGAAAAAGGAGAATGACAATTTAACATGATTCTGACGTGCGAAGGGAGGAAAAACATGGGGATTAATGTGCATGATGACCTCTGTGCATAGCGCGTGCGCTCGCAAGCATACCAGGACCCAGCCACAAACTTTGCAGAGGCGCTTTCAAAACGAGCCTCTTTCATGGACAACATGAATGGCTCAAGTTATCTCAAGTTATCTCAAGTTGCCCCACATGGCCCCACATTGCACACAATGCTCGTCAAGGCTCCGTGTCTCATATTCCCCTTCCACTGGCCACCTCAGTCTGAAACTGAAACGCTTGCACACCTTCTTGTAACGCTTGAGAATTACTCCAAGTAAATCTATGCAAATCCAGGAATAACTGCATTTCTGTGCCCTGAGCTACGCAAATCTCAGCAATATTTGCATGATCATCTTCTGCCTTCCAGCAGAACCATGCACAAGCATACCAACCGCGGCGCTGAAATGTGCTGGCATAAAAAAAAACCAGCCATGTAAGTTTCTTTTTAACATATGCGGCAGCAGTTGATACCCTGACAAGTGGCTGTAGGTCGCACCATCTTCGAAGACATAAGCAGGACCGAGAGCAGCAGAAGCCTTTGCAAAGCTTTGAGACCGGTCCTTTAGAGCTCGAAGGCGATGCTGGTGTGCATGTCATTCAAAACGCATCACGACAAAAATCTATGCTACATAGCCTTTTGATGTTGGAAATCTATCCGCTCGAAAGTGGCTTGCATAACAGGAATCGCAAGGCGAATAATTAAGGGCCTGAAACACAATCGCAAGATGGATTAAGAACATATCAGCCCACACCATCAAGAATGCCATGCCACTGTGTTATTCGTGTCATTTGTGTCCTGCTCAACCACTTGTGCATTGTCGCTCTTGGGGCATACACAACCACCTTGGCTGGAGATGTCGCTGCAGCCATGACAACCACAGCCAACAACTCAGTGAATGCTTGCAGGCATTCTTTCAGCTAGATTTGCCCAGTTCTACTCCGTCCAAGTCACCTACAAAACGCGCAAACGAAAACTAAACCAAATCTGGAAGCTTGCACTTCTCTCTCGTCCCATTCCCCCACCGACCAGCTTCAGTCCAAAAGGCTAGCTGAACATTGCGCAGTGCCCATTGCTTGCTGAAATGAAACTGCTGCAAGTGTAATTTGCAATAGCTCTTAGACGTGTTTAGCTAATGGGAAACAGCCCCCCATTTGAATAGTTTTGTCAGCGGGAATGGTTGGTTAGCTGGCACATCATCACGAGTGTCTTAGATGCACTACGCACTACCAGAAAAAGGTAGCTGAAGTGGTCGCTACACCGTAAATAAAGACATGTCTTGCGCAATTAGATGCATGAAGGCTTGGGCTCAAGGCAAAAGCAGCCAGTGATGCTGTGGATCCCTGGGCTGACAACGTCATGGTCACCCAAACGTCACTTAACCCCTTGTACTTCCTTCAGCCAGCTGCCAGCCATGCAGTGATGTAACCTTCAGAAACCATAAGCCGCAGTTAGGCACCAACACACCGCGCCTTCACAGTTGTTTTCACCGCGGCGAGGCTCCCAACCACGTCTGCGGGGCAGTCTGCGGCGTCGGCGCTGACGTCGGGGCACTGGGCACCATGGTGGGCGCTCTGCCTTGCCAGTCGTTGGGCGGAGCAGAGTTTTCACTTGACCGACGTCGCTTCCGGCTGCCAGGTTCTGTGTCAGGCCCCGGCCCAAACCACTGAGGGCCTGGTGCGGCCCGTGGATCCACTGGCACGGGCACCGCGTGTGGCATCGCTTGCGGCATCGCTTGCGGCACGTGCACGGCATGCGGAATCCAATGCATTGGCGGCATCGCCACGGGCTGCATGGCCACGGGCTGCATGGGCGGGGCACTTTGCGCAGGATGGAATGCACGCAAGGGCTGCATGTTGCTTCGGGGCGTGGCACGAAGTGAAGGATCACCGGTTTCTAGTTCTTGGCTGTCATCGATGTAACCAGACGGATCACCCTCGTAGACCTTGGCATCTATAGTGTCGCAGAGTTGACGACCCACGTCATTCGGCAGCTCCTGGCCATCTCTGGACACCTTCACAGATTTGTTCTCGTTCCACGGGTTGCGGATGTTTGAGACCTGTTCGAAATCCAAATCATCCAAGCGGAGCCACCGCACTTCGAAAGCCCGGCCAAAGCCTTGGAAAACATCCGTTGAAGTACTGCCCACTGGACCAAGCATTTTGGCATAGCCTTGAAAACAACCACTGCCAGCCACAGAGAAAACCAGGATCACATGGGAAGCACTCCGAAACGCCTCATTCAACTTCTCCTGATTGCTCCGTGGAGTTGCCCAGACCCTGTGCTCAATGGACAGCACAATGTTTTTGTGACTGCTGCTTTTAATAACTAAGTACCGCGTGTGTGGATCCATGTGGATTTTGGACGGGGGCCGAGTGGCGGGTCGAGCTGAAACATCGGTGTGCCCCGCATCTTTGGCCAAAGGCTTCTCAGACGGAAGCGCCGGTGAAGTTGCTGGAAGAATCTCTTTGTGCTTCACAGCCGGAATCTCTTCAACCCCCTCACCCTGTACTTCTTCGACCTCTGCGTCATCATCGCCCCAATCGCCTTCCTCCGCAGCAAACCTCAAATCCATGGCATTTCATTGCAGGGCCCCGCCGCCAAGTTGTGAACCTGAGAATCTGCAGAGCCTTTAAATGGAAATTGTTCATTGTTGTTTTTACCAAAAGCACCGAATGCATGCCAAAAGACCAAGACAAACGAAACATGTCAACATGCGTCAGCTCACACCCCATCTGAACAACACGGATTTTCCCAGCCGTTTCTGAAGTTGTCCCCTCGTTTCACCCCTTCACTGAGATGGCAAGGAGCACCCAATTTTTGTGAACTGGCGAAGTCTACACATCCATTTCGTAATCTTGCTGACTGGGTATGCCCCCCTTTGCTTCAAGAAGTGAGACGCCTGCAACCAGGTCAGTTTCAGGAAGCAGGTCAAACTGTTCACATGTGCGTTGCCAGCAGGACAGGAGAACACAAAATGGAACATAAACCCCAACGAGGCGTTGTTACAATCGATTTTGCTCTTCAAACGCGCCCGTGTTAGTAGCAATATGTCTAATGGTAAAAGCAATGTAGTCGCAGTCGAATTAAAAACACTAGAAGTGAAACATGTGGAGCAGACGTGCTGGGAGGATAATGTATGATAATGTTGACGATGATGATGATGGTGGTGATGATGATGGTGATGATGAGGACGAGGAGGATGAGGATGAGGATGAGGGTGATAATGTTGCGGACGATGATGTTGAGGATGGTGATTTTGAGGACGGTGAGGAGCAGGAGGATGACGTTGAGGATGATCATGTTAAGGAGGATGAGGATGAGGATGAGGATGAGGATGAGGATGATAATGCGGAAGATGACGTGGAGGATGAAAAGGTGGAGAATGATAATGTTGAGAAGTAGGATGATGATGATGATGATGATGGTGATGGTGACAATGATGATGATACTTGAATCGCCTAGAAACAGACAAAACCAAAAGGGGTTACTAAAAGACCACCGCGCACTAGCCCAGGGCAGCGGCTGCGGCCTGTTTTCATCTTGAGCCACAGTAATCATCAGACAACCTTTTCATCAGAGGTCTTGAATGAATAATAATACGGGTATGATTTACACCATATTTTTCAAGTCCTCCCTGACGGCGATCTGTACAAGGTTGTCAGAAAAGCGCATCCTACTCGTGGGCCCTACGGTCGAATGCAAAATCTCATAGCTCTTCAAGATGGATTCCAGGCAAGAGATGGCAGAAATCAATTCGGTGATCTTGACATGCCTGGCGATTTCATGCACTGTTGTGCGAATGCATTACTTATTTTTTTAACTACACGAATGCATGGTTGGAAGCGCAAAGCAGCCCAACTCGGCAGCAAACGGAACGGTACACGTGGAAGCGGCGCTAACGCAGCCAAACATATACGGGCAATTGGATGAAAAACAGTGACGGTCAAAGCGAAATTCAAAGAAGTGACTACGCAAAATCCGAAAACATCTATGAAAATTAAAGCAGATGGGACTTAGTCACATCCACTACGCACACTGCAGTGTAACACATCGTCAGGTTTTTGATACCATCGGTCGAAAAACGGATATCCTGAATGCATACGGAATGCAAGACTCACTAAGGAGATGAAAGTTTCATGCCTTGAGCGACACTATGTGTAGAAGCTTGAATGCAGAATCCCACGCAGACACACCAAGGGACTTTGTGAGTACATCGGCTCGCTGCTTCAGCGTTTCAATGCGTTCTGCATTTAATGTCAGGCTTGTTGAAAGTCTCACAGGTAGAAGCAACGTTGATCTTATGAAACTTGGTAGAAGCCTGACTTGGGAGAAAACCCACGGGCAATGATGGCGAGAATGGCTTGATTGTCCTCGTAACAGTTCAGCACAATCTCAGGAGCGATGAGCTGCTGGCAAATTTCGAGCAACGGAACTGCCTCAGTGAAAAGTTATGTCGACAACGAAACAAACTCGGCTTCGGTTGTTGATCGGGATACTGCACGCTGCCGTTTACTACACCACGAAAAGAAAACGATTGAGGACCTTCAAGCGCAAGCAGGTACCCTGAAGTTGATTTCATGTCGGGCGCACTGTCAAAGTCAGCACCAGCGTACAAAGACAATCGCAAGTCAGAAGGCTTGTCATGAATGCGCATGATGTGGCAATGGTCCAAAGTCGCAGCTACATAGCCAGCAAGTCTGGTCATGCGCTTGTCATCATTGACGGTCCATTTGGTGATATGACCTGCACAAACATTGATCGCAACCATCAAGTCTGGCCTGCTGATACGACCAAGCCACATGAACTTCATCACAAGCTTGGCGGCAACATTAGATAACTGCCCTCTGTTAGCCTGATCAGTAGCCAAGAGACTGCCTTCATCCACATGAGGAGTGCGAGCATGCTTGACAGGTTTACCTGAAAGTTCTTCGAAAAGTTTGACACATTGCCTTGCAAAATCAGCGGGGTGAAGAGCTAAACTTCCATCATGCTTGATGTGACCTCTACCCAACATTTTTGAGAGTGGTGCTGGATCTTCAAGCTGCACAACTTTTCTCAAGACCTCCCGAAACTTTGAATGATTGGCAAGAGGACCTGACAACGTCAAATCATCCACATAAACTGACAATAATAATCGCAGACTTGGAAAATAAAAGCATGATGGTAGCTGCTCAAATTCAAACCCCCTTAATTCTTGGGCAAGGACTTTGGAGAGATGGTTCTGCCAAGACGCGCTGCCCAATGGATGACCGTACAATGATTTGATGAGCGGAGCGCAAGGATGGATATGTTTAGCATGATCTGGAACTAACTCGATTGGTAAAAGCACATGAAAAGGTTGGGATGAACTCAAAATAGACTGAACACAGGCTTTGATGCAATCGCTGGTAGTGGTTTCATTGCCATCAAGAAGTCCATAAGCCACTATCAGGTTGGGTCCATCAAGACTGGTGGGAGCTGAGGTTGCAATTTCATCAAACAATGCCGCTTCATTTTCCTTATCTCTGACAGCGTCTCCCCGAAACACTATTCGGGCTTTGACGATCCATTCGTTGGACGGCTTTTCAAAACCTTTGATGCTCACAATAACCATAAGAGAACCCATGTGAATCCTGTTGCCAGATGATTGAGTCATGGCCAAAATCTCAGGCTTCGGACGAATGTTGGACCCATCCCACGTCCCATTGGCAAGAAGATCTTGTTTCTCATTTTCAATGGCTTTGAGAGCCTCTGATTTCATGACATCCAGTCTCAGCCATCATCACATCACATCTAAAGGCACTGAAGGATGACCCTTCACAAGCTTCTGGCGATGAGACTGTCGTCAGCGAGCAACACACGGCATGCTGAAAACGCGTCTATTGGTAACATGGGGAAACAAAGAACTGATCATCAAATTGCACAGTGGTTTTTGGTAAAACGCTGACATCCTGATTCATTTACCTTGAAGTGGTGCATGACTACTGTGAGTACATTTTAATGCTGCAAGATGCGTGGCCAAGCGCAGTGAAGATGTGACAAACCTCCAAGGCTTCTTTGCTGGCTGACCGTCTGCTTCAACCCCGACTGCGCACCCATTGAAGGTCGCTGAATGCAAATTTCACTAACCTACAAACAAGGTCCAGATGGTAAGGGTTTAGATAGTAGAGGCTCGGCGTTCAAAGTTTTCAGAATTGATACCCCTTTCTTGAGAAGAGCAAAGCAAATCTTAGCAATAGATAGGCAAACTTTAAAATTAGATAGTAAAAACTTAATTAAGACTTAGATGCTTTGACATTTGTCAAGGACCGGCTGTGATGCTACGGAGAAAAACAAAAAATGCTTATTTTTGTCCACCCCCGTGGGTATCCTGAACGAGGATACTGCGTTGTCTTGGGGGTGATGTTTGGGGGAGATGATATGACTGTGAGTGTCCGTTTATTTGCATATTTCAGAAAAACCTGCTTCAAAACATCCAGGCGCACACGAGAAATTGTAACACATAGTGACATGCTTGGTTGACGTTGATGGTCCTTCAAGGTTTCGAAAAAATTGTCAATTGACTCAAATGTGCGGGCTGTCATTGACAGTGAAGTCAATTGTGACTTGTGTCACCTCAGCTGTGAATTCCAAGATCGCCGCCTGTTAAAGTGGCAGACCTCGGCAAAACGAGCCAATCAAGCCAGAGCAATGTCACAAATAATCTACACCACCCATGCCATTGCCACCCATGCCACCCCCATTCATCATCATCATAGGGTTGCACCCCATCATCATAGGGTTGCAGCCTCCCATCGTCATAGGGTTGCAGCCTCCCATCATCATGCCATTGCCAGCATTGCCAAACATTTGCTGCAATGTGCGCTGCCTTTTTGCTGCTGGAAGCAAAGGCATGACCCCAATTGACACAATTGACACAATTGACGCAATTGCCAAGTGACAGCTGCTACAAAATGGCTGCAGCGCGTCAAAACCATGTGCAGACTGTGCTTCACCGCGTTTCACTTCACATTTTGTTTTCACATACAGTACATGTTTCAATGTTCTCCTGCTTTTGTTTTGTTTCTATATCTATATCTCAATCTGTCTCAATATGCCTCAAAATCTCTCAATAAGCCTCAACATGTCTCAATATGCCTCCACATGTCTCAATCAGCACTTTTGAGCAACTTTGAACAATTTTGAGCAGTTTTGAGCAATTTTGAGCAGTTTTGAGCAATTTTGAGCTGAATTGGGGGGGCTTCTTGAAATATTTTTGTGGACTTTGGGGTGGCTTTTTGAAATATTTTCAACCATTTTTGTGGACTTTTGAGCTGCTCTGGGGGGAGGGGAACATGTCAAGCAAGTTTGATCAGCATCTTGAGCTCATTAACTAAAGCCCTCATGTTGAGAAGGCAAATTGAAATGCTTTAAAACCTTTGATATGCCAAAGCAACACAGGAGTTTTCAAAACATGGGCTCACAACCACTGTTTCCACAAGGGGAGACAAAGAGACATAAAATAAAAAACACATTTAAAATGACATCTGGTGTGCCTGAATGTTTTGAAGATGTACCAGCTTCAAACTTTTTGATCAATGAGAAAATATAGTAAGTACTTTCACGCTTACCCACAATTGACCAGAAACATTTGACCCTTGTTTTCAAATTGTCTTGACAGAGCCCACACCGCTAAGTTATTACAGGGTTCACCACCAAAGCTTAATTATTGTTCGTGCGCGGCCGCTCTTGGCATCTCCAAATCCAGTTTTACAAGTTACTCTTGCACATCAGGTGCATTTTCCTTATCGCGCAATTATGTGCGTTTAATCAAATGATTCGGCCTTAATGCGTATCTACATGTCGTTGGTGAACGTTTTTTAAAATTATTCAACCGAAATACAACGCAAAGCAACAAAAGATGTTGCTGAACTAGTGTGTGCACAGGCACGATTGGCACTCGAAACAAAAGTTGCTTAAAAAAGCAATTTTGAGAAAACCAGGGTTCGCCCAAAAACATCCATATACTATCTAAAACCCCTACGATCTGGACCTTGTTTGAAAGTTAGTGAAAATTCCTTTGCAGAATCCACGACTGAACCGAAGGCAAAACTCAACCAGTGCAAAAACGCGGCCATTCGAAACTGTAATCGCCACCGTTATCAAGGCAAACGTCAGCCACCCGAATAAATTGTGCAACTAATGCTGCGCTCTCTGCTTGTTCCTGACGAATTCGTGTTATCAGCTTTGGATACCTTGCCTGATTCAAACGTTGCCATTGGGACCATGGCTTGCATTCGACGGAACAGTGGATGGAGCACCCTGCCAAAGCGCCAACCTGAGCGATCAGCTGCTCGATAGTGAAGATTCTCTAAATCAATGTCCTCCTTACACAGCCGAATGACCTTCACGCCATGTTCTGGTCCAACTTTTCCCAGATTTGAATCTTTGGCACAAGCGAACTCAAACAAAACATCTTTGCCAACACGATTTTGCTTACCTTTGCCATGTTTTGGATTCTTATTCTCTGGAGTCGCTGTGGCGCCAAGGCAACCGAACTGACCCCCCGGTCAAAAGATTCCTGAAACAACTCCTGAACATGATCCTGAGGCAACACTGTAGCTGCATCGCAAGCAATACTTGCAGTAACTACCATACTTGATGTGAACCCATGAATGGGATCATCGTCCTCAGCAGGAACATCTTCAGGAAAACGTCTCGAGGAGGACACTCAGGGACAAAATCATCATCTAATGGATCATGATATGCAATGGAAGGTTCATATTCAAAATCCAAACCAGGTGGAAAAGCTTCATCTAGTAGCTCTTCCAATTCACCCTGTCCGCGAGGCGTAGGTGCAGGTGAGGCATGGTCATGAGCTTCCTCATGTCTTGCTACGCGCTCAGGAGTATGATTCGACGTGTATGCCAAGCAGGCACGACAACTCGGTGTAGGACCCAACCGCTAAATGTGGCCGTAGGTGATGTAGACTCGCTTGGCCTTCCTTCTGACTTCAGGCGTGTCCCCAATGAAAGGAATGGGCAAAGGATCACGTCGTTCCAAACAGTCTGTGGAAGGATCAGCAAAATTCTCCAGTGCTTTCTCCGCAACATCTGACAAAGGAAAAGTCACCTTGTCACGTGTCTAAACTTCCCGGCCAGGAGCTTGAACGCACACGATCATTCCCTCACGCAAGGCTTGATAGCCCAAGAGAGTCAAAGCACCTTTGAACCTAAGTCCAAATTCCAACTTCCATCCAGCCATGAGAGCTGGCGATGCGTTCGGATCCAACTTTGGTTTGTACTGAGATTTGGTTCGATAAAACACCAACTGACCAAGTGCGTAGTTTGCACCCTTGAATTCCTTCCCAAAAGCTTTCTCCCATTTGCCAATGCTAATTGCAACTGCCGCATATCTGCAAGTGATTGGCCACAACTTGGGTAAGACTGCAAAACCAGCCTGTAGATGCAAACATCTGCAACATTCTTCACAAGTTCGGACTATATATGCGTTCGCACTTTGAGTTGTGAGGCCATCTACGAAGCAAAGCCGTCTCCGGCAACTATCCCAAATCACGCATAGCCTTCACCAGTTCTGGAGCAGCATCACTTCGGCAAACCGTGCCTGGGTTTTTGAATCTCAGGCCAACAAAATGACGAAGACATGAATATACAAAATCTGAACCTTTTGGTGGTGTAGAACAAGAAACTCCTTTCCTCCGGAAGATTTCGAGACAACCCTGTGATCGATTGCGACCTGTTCACCAAACTTGGAGCTTTCTGGCAAGTCTGACTCTGGGTCGGGAACACGATGACTGCAAATCCTCTTTGAAAAGAGCTTGGCACGATTGCAAATGTCGCACAAGGGATGCTTTGGGAAATGATTGATCCGATGTTCAATTGAAACAGCTTCGGCTCTTGCACGAACAACTGCATCTGAAAGCATCGGAAGAGGATCATCTGGAGCGATCTCCCTAACTTCAGCAGCTCCGGAAGAGCGTTCTCCTAAATCTCCGGGCTCTACAGCAGACTCAACTGACGGATCAGGAACTACTGGCTCCTCAAGAAGTTCAGGAGGCGTCTCAACACGGAAATCTTCGGCCGGATGTTCAGCAGCGGCCGGAACTCCAGGTATCACTTCAAAATTGGATTGAAAGAAAGGCACATGTTGAGAAACCCTTGCTGCATAGACCTTGTTACCTTCACTACAGCTGACTTGACACTCTGCAGGGTTATGCCATGCACGTGGTATGGCTTACAGCCAGGGAGCCAAACGAAACCAAGTCCATTCTGTTCCACATCGAGTCCAATCGACCGAACCATGGGGCATGAGTCCAAGACAAAGTGATTGGCTTTCCAAACAGGCCATTCCGATCTTGAAAACCAATGGAAAAGGAAGAGTCCTTCTGTCCACCACCTGTAGAATAAGCTTCGGTGGTATCCCCAACAGCCGCAACGTTTTATTTTTACAACTCTTTCTGTGTCCGGGAACGTGTCGCCCAGATGGCCCCACCACGTCGGTGGTGTTGGTGGGGCATGAGATCGGTTCGAACCCGGCCACCACCCATTGCAAACCGGGGCACCCCAGCCAACAGCTGCTTTGGCTTTGAGCCCCGAATCCTACAAGCATTCCCCACCTAAGCTTCAAAAAATAAATATTCAACAGCCCTCAGAGTTTGCTGGTAAGATTTTCATAAGGCCAGATGACATCAACACCCAAATCCAAAACCAACCTGCTCTTTTGACTCGAATCTCAGAGGCGCGACGCAGCCTAGCTGAGAAAACGGTACACTGATACCTGGATTGACCCAAACACAACACAATCAAACTCAAATCTCTTAGAGACAAGCTCGGAAGATAAAGCGATTGACTGACGGATGTTCGAGACAAATAGTCGCTTTGGAAATTTATCGGATGCTTTTAAACGAAACTGGCACAATCCAAATGAAAGTTCGGTACCAGTACCTGACGTGGTGATACACCTTGAGATCCGCAAGCAAAGTGCCGATATTAGGATCCAAGGGTTCCGAATCAAAACAAATTGACGTGCCAAACGTGTGAATCAAGAAAAGACCATGAAAGTCCGAGGTAATGGCTGGCGAAATGCTTCAAGCAAATCGGATGATACTAGACGAATGCGAATTGAAAGGAAACCTTCGAATTAACTCACTTCCAATCTGACAAGCGGTTTCTGGCCAACCCCAAGAAGTGGAGGTGCAATTGCCGCCTAACCACAAATCGAGAAACTGGGAAAACTACTCTACCTGCCGCGAATGAAAATGATGGACACAAATGAACTTGATCACTGACTCAAAAACTCTTCGACAAACTGCAAATGATCTCCGATGTTCCATGTTCGACCAGGCCAGTGCTCCCTTCGCGAGTCTTGATGTTCAAAGGAATGCCACCCACCCTCTTGATCTCAGAAAAAACAGCTGCTTTGCCCCCGGGCCCCAGCTCCAGTCCTGGTTTCTGTTACGAAAACCAGGTCAACAGGCAAACGATTCACCCCCTGAGGAGGAGCTCCAGATTCTTTTCGCTCTTCTCAATATGGGACAAAATAATCACCTTGTCAAACTGTCCACAATTGTGCGCAGCCTGATGATAAACGTCAAGAACCGACTGAGGTAGCTCACCTGTTTCCCAATCAGCGCGAAGCGCCTTAAATCTGGATGCACGATAAGTCTCAGTGACCTGACGCCAATCAAATGCCACAACTCTGCCTGACACCACTGGAATCGTCGAAAGCTACTGGACCAAGTTATTCTGAGAGTCAAACTTCCAGCACTTCACGCCTGGAAGAAATGACACGTCAATGGGTATATTACTCACTTGTACCTCCAAAATTTTCTCACTTCTACCTCCTACTCACTTGCGCCTCCACTACTCACTTACGCCTCCGACCTACTCACTTGCGCCTCCGACTTACTCACTTGCGCCTCCACTTCCTTCTCACTTCCGCCTCACTACTTTCCCACTTGCGCCTACTCTACAATCTTGCTTTTGATTGAAATGTCTACGCTATTTCTTTCCACAATGCCATGATCTTAAACCTGGCTTGTTATTTAAACTTCATCCCCCCTTGCCTTCCACAAATGCCATCATCTAAAATCTAATTCTTTATTTAAATTTTACTCCCCCTTGCCTTCCACCATGTCATCATCTAAAATCAAACTCTTTGTTTAAACTTCCCCCCCTTGCCTTCCACAACGCCATGAACCAAAATATGACTCTTTATTTAAGCTTCCCCCCCCCTTGCCTTCCACAAATGCCATCATCTAAAATTTACCTCTTTATTTAAACTTCCCCCCCCTTGCCTTCCACAATGCCATCATCTAAAATCGAACTCTTTATTTAAGCTTTACCCCCCCTTGCCTTCCACAATGCCATCATCTAAAATCTACCTCTGTTATTTAAACTTCCCCCCCTTGCCTTCCACAATGCCATCATCTAAAACCTAACTCTTTTATTTAAACTTCCCCCCCCCTTGCCTTCCACAATGCGATCATCTAAACTAAACTCTTTATTAAACTTCCCCCCCTTGCCTTCCACAATGCCATCATCTAAAATCGATTCTTTATTTTAAAACTTTCCCCCCTTGCCTTCCACAATGCCATATCTAAAATCGAACTCTTTATTTAACTTTACCCCCCCTTGCCTTCCACAATGCCACATAAACCTAACTCTTTATTTAAACTTCCCCCCCTTGCCTTCCACACTGCCATCTCTAAAATCAAACGCTTTATTTAAGCTTCCCCCCCCCTTGCCTTCTCACAATGCCATCATCATAAAATCTAACTCTTATTTAAACTTTCCCCCCTTGCCTTCCACAATTCCATCATCTAAAATCCCTCTTTATTTAAACTTCCCCCCCTTGCCTTCCACAATGCCATGATCTAAAATCTAAAAAACTTCCCCCTTGCCTTCCACAATGCCATGAACTAAAATCTAACTCTTTATTTAAACTTCCCCCGCCCCTGCCTTCCACAAATGCCATCATCTAAAACCTAACTCTTTATTTAAACTTCCCCCCCCTTGCCTTCCTCAATGCCATGAACTAAAATCTGAATCTTTATTTAAACTTCCCCCCCCCTTGCCTTCCACAAATGCCATCATCTAAAATCTAATTCTTTATTTAAACTTTCCTCCCCCTTGCCTTCCACAATGCCATGATCTAAAATCTGACTCTTTATTTAAACTTCCCCCCCCTTGCCTTCCACAATGCCATCGTGGCCCCCCAATTCAAAGTTGTGTCTACAAAAACAATTAACTATATCCCGAGAATATATATATATACATACTTAGAGAAATACATATGTATATATATATTTATATATATATAGATATATATATATAATTATATATAGAGAAATATATATATATAATAAACATATATATATAGATATATATATATATTGATACTAAGGATAATAAGTCTGGTGCATGGTTGTAGTAGTAGTAGTGGTTGTTGTTGTAATAGTAGTAGTCTTCGTAGTAAGTAGTAAGTAGTAGAAGTAGAAGTAGAAGTAGTAGTAGTAGTAGTAGTAGTACCCAGAGGGGCATTTCTTACCTAAAACCCTCCGATATCCCCGTTTCTTACTTAAAACCCCCCCAGCGGCGAGCCCCAGCACAAGCTGTCACAAGCTATCTTACACACAAAAAGCGTTCTTTGTACATATTGTCTGCGCCGTTTGCTTATGAATGCTGCGCAGCTCCCCATACAGCAAAATTTGCTTCCAACGCGCGCATGCCGCAAACCCTTTTCCAGAATAAATCTGTATGTTTTGGCTGGAAAAAAGTTTCATCACCGCAAGTCGGCAAATGTTCCGGAATTCCCCGTGTGTTACCGGCGGTTCCCGGGGTGTTCCCGGCGGTTCCCGGGGTGTTCCCGGCGGTTTCCCGGGTTGTTCCCGGGGTGTTCCCGGGGTGTTCCCGTATTTGTTTTTGGGTATGGCTCAAGTCCTCGCCAGACAAGCCGAAAAGGTTTGAAGACTTTCACGCTACCCATGGTACGAAATCTCATCAACAAATTTTCACAGATGCTACAGTCTGCTACAGATACACAATAGCAAAATTCAAAATTATTTTTCCAATTTGCCAAACTCTTTTTGTTTGTGACTTGAGTTTCGGGGTTTTAGCACCGAAATAGCCATTTCTGACCTAAAACCCCTCATTTCTTATTTCTTACTTAAAACCCTGACGAGATGCCCCTCTGGGTAGTAGTAGTAGTAGTAGTAGTAGTCGTCGTAGTAGTCGTAGTAGTCGTAGTAGTAGTAGTAGTCGTAGTAGTAGCAGTAGCAGTAGTCGTAGTAGTAGTAGTAGTAGTAGTCGTCGTCGTAGTCGTAGTAGTAGTAGTAGTAGTAGTAGTCGTAGTAGTCGTAGTAGTAGTAGTAGTAGCAGTAGCAGTCGTCGTAGTAGTAGTAGTCGTAGTCGTAGTCGTAGTCGTCGTAGTCGTAGTAGTAGTAGTAGTAGTAGTAGTAGTAGTAGTCGTCGTCGTAGTCGTAGTAGTAGTAGTAGTAGTAGCAGTAGCAGTAGTAGTAGTAGTAGTCGTAGTCGTCGTCGTCGTCGTCGTCGTAGTCGTAGTCGTATAGTCGTAGTCGTAGTAGTAGTCGTAGTCGTAGTCGTAGTCGTACCGTAAGAATCCACAGCTTCACAAAGGACATCTCCGAGAACATTCAACATCATTTCAGTTCGAGCGTTGTTGGATGCATATGAACGCTGTCGTGTGTGTCGACAATTGTCGGTTTAGTCGGAACCTATATGAAGTTATATCACATTTTTTGTTATGCACGTTTGCAATATAAAATCAAAAATTTCTCTTATCTTTCATCTTGTTTATAAGTTAAACCCTAAATTTCCGAGAACGTTTTCAGAAATCGAAAGCGCTCGGATCCAAAGCGCTGCACCAAGAACAAATTTCTTGCGCTTTCTGACACTTTTGCAAACTTTCGAAACATGATGCGCCATCAGCAGCTGCAAGAAAAAGTTTCATTTCAAAAGTTTGTTTTGCAAAAGCAAGAACTTTTCACAAATTACTTACAGATTTCTTTTCTCTTTTAAATGGTTAACAACTGACAATTTTACTTTTCCAAGATAAACCCTAAATCTCCGAGAACGTTTTCAGAAATCGAAAGCGCTCGGATCCAAAGCGCTGCACCAAGAACAAAGTTCTTGCGCTTTCCGCAACTTTTGCAAACTTTCGAAACATGATGCGCCATCAGCAGCTGCAAGAAAAAGTTTCGTTTCAAAAGTTTGTTTTGCAAAAGCAAGAACTTTTCACAAATTACTTACAGATTTCTTTTCTCTTTTAAAAGAAGTAACAACTGACAATTTTGCTTTTCCAAGATAAACCCTAAATCTCCGAGAACGTTTTCAGAAATCGAAAGCGCTCGGATCCAAAGCGCTGCACCAAGAACAAAGTTCTTGCGCTTTCTGACACTTTTCCAAACTTTCGAAACATGATGCGCCATCAGCAGCTGCAATGAAAAAGTTTCGTTTCAAAAGTTTGTTTTGCAAAAGCAAGAACTTTTAACATTCTCTTTTAAAAGAGTAACAACTGGCAATTTTACTTTTCCAGGATAAACCCTAAATCTCCGAGAACGTTTTCAGAAATCGAAAGCGCTCGGATCCAAAGCGCTGCACCAAGAACAAATTTCTTTCGCTTTCTGACACTTTTCCAAACTTTCGAAACATGATGCGCCATCAGCAGCTGCAAGAAAAAGTTTCGGTTCAAAAGTTTGTTTTGCAAAAGCAAGAACTTTTAACAAATTACTTACAGATTTCTTTTCTCTTTTAAAAGAAGTAACAACTGACAATTTTACTTTTCCAAGATAAACCCTAAATCTCCGAGAACGTTTTCAGAAATCGAAAGCGCTCGGATCCAAAGCGCTGCACCAAGAACAAATTTCTTGCGCTTTCTGATACTTTTCCAAACTTTCGAAACATGATGCGCCATCAGCAGCTGCAAGAAAAAGTTTCATTTCAAAAGTTTGTTTTGCAAAAGCAAGAACTTTTCACAAATTACTTACAGATTTCTTTTCTCTTTTAAATGGTTAACAACTGACAATTTTACTTTTCCAAGATAAACCCTAAATCTCCGAGAACGTTTTCAGAAATCGAAAGCGCTCGGATCCAAAGCGCTGCACCAAGAACAAAGTTCTTGCGCTTTCCGCAACTTTTGCAAACTTTCGAAACATGATGCGCCATCAGCAGCTGCAAGAAAAGTTTCATTTCAAAAGTTTGTTTTGCAAAAGCAAGAACTTTTCACAAATTACTTACAGATTTCTTTTCTCTTTTAAAAGAAGTAACAACTGACAATTTTGCTTTTCCAAGATAAACCCTAAATCTCCGAGAACGTTTTCAGAAATCGAAAGCGCTCGGATCCAAAGCGCTGCACCAAGAACAAAGTTCTTGCGCTTTCTGACACTTTTCCAAACTTTCGAAACATGATGCGCCATCAGCAGCTGCAATGAAAAAGTTTCGTTTCAAAAGTTTGTTTTGCAAAAGCAAGAACTTTTAACATTCTCTTTTAAAAGAGTAACAACTGGCAATTTTACTTTTCCAGGATAAACCCTAAATCTCCGAGAACGTTTTCAGAAATCGAACGCGCTCGGATCCAAAGCGCTGCACCAAGAACAAATTTCTTGCGCTTTCTGACACTTTTCCAAACTTTCGAAACATGATGCGCCATCAGCAGCTGCAAGAAAAAGTTTCGGTTCAAAAGTTTGTTTTGCAAAAGCAAGAACTTTTAACAAATTACTTACAGATTTCTTTTCTCTTTTAAAAGAAGTAACAACTGACAATTTTACTTTTCCAAGATAAACCCTAAATCTCCGAGAACGTTTTCAGAAATCGAAAGCGCTCGGATCCAAAGCGCTGCACCAAGAACAAAGTTCTTGCGCTTTCTGACACTTTTGCAAACTTTCGAAACATGATGTGCCATCAGCAGCTGCAAGAAAAAGTTTCATTTCAAAAGTTTGTTTTGCAAAAGCAAGAACTTTTAACAAATTACTTACAGATTTCTTTTCTCTTTTAAAAGAAGTAACAGCTGACAATTTTACTTTCCAAGATAAACCCTAAATCTCCGAGAACGTTTTCAGAAATCGAAAGCGCTCGGATCCAAAGCGCTGCACCAAGAACAAATTTCTTGCGCTTTCCGCAACTTTTGCAAACTTTCGAAACATGATGCGCCATCAGCAGCTGCAAGAAAAAGTTTCGGTTCAAAAGTTTGTTTTGCAAAAGCAAGAACTTTTAACAAATTACTTACAGATTTCTTTTCTCTTTTGAAAGAAGTAACAACTGACAACTCTGGATAAACGTGCGTCAGGAAAAATATGCCTGATAAACTATGTTGCAGACGCATCCCAAGCACATACCGTTGCCGGCAAGGCTTTGATCTTGTAGCCTTCATCGTTTTTGCAGTAGTAGGGCTTGCATCACATTGAGCTCAGCGACTGCGCCGGGCGCATCCCACAGCTGCACAAGGCAGCTCATTGGAACATCTCCCTGAGCAACAACAGGATCATGGTGCCAGTGGCTTCCAGCAACACTGTCATGCTGCACTTTGGTCTACAGTCATGCAGTAGATGCCAGCAGGCATGGCTTCATTCAAAAGGCTATGAGATTCATGGTTGGAGCAGCACCACAAGCTTGAGCCACTATATAGTTAGTAAATATTTGTAGATACATATTTATATGTAAGCATACATGCATATAAATGTAAACTGTATAGATTATAAATATGTCTATATATCTATATTGATATGTGTGAAAAATATATATATATATGTAAATCTGAAAATAGGAAAGGGTCTAAATCCTGGATGTTCAGGGTGACCAATGACAGCTGTCAAACACCCAATGCGTTGACCGATTTTTTTGATTTTTGGTGGTGGTTCATGAATGGAAAGCCGCTCGGCCGTTGACAAACCTTTCTTTCAAAACATCAATCAAAATCATGGGATTCAAAAACAGTCAGAAAATTGAATCAAAATCATGGGGCCCAAGAATTGTCAGAACCAGTGGCAGGACATCATGAGAACAGAAAGTCCTGTAACTAATGACCAACTAGACAAAAGCTTTGGTCCAACTAATGGAAAACCACCAGTAGGTAATGCACACAGATCCCACCTGCTGCCGTTGATGGGATGCACCCACGCGCGTTCGGTTCCCAAGTTTTTCCAGGATGCGGCCCCACCACATCAACCAGCGTTTTCACGCTATCTAAGGGAGAGATAGAGAAGATACCTCTGGTATAACCTCTCCATCATATTTGACTGATGGCATCGGACACCGATGCGCTTCACATACCCCAAAAAACTTTCGTCATTGAAACAGGCTTGAACCTTTCTTGGATTCAGCCTTGTCCTGGGGACATCTTGTGCCATGTGGTTCACATTATGGTGTTTGGGGCGCAGTTTAAAAAGACATTCCCCCAAGTTTTCGAAGAAGCTCGCTAGGTGTTGCCATGCAACCAGGTGCACCTCCAGGTTCTTTCCAGTTTCCTCAGAAGTCACTGGCTGAAGGTTTGATTTATAGACCGTTTTAAATGCAAAAAAGAAACCAATCATCAACCATAGATTTGTCCGGTTTTGGCGGATGTGAAAAAAACACCAACAGTGGAATCTTGTACCCCTTAATCATGTGGACTTTGCCCATTTTAAAATCATCCCAATGCGCTGGCCAAACAATTCAAAATGACAACCAGTGCTCACAACTCTTTTTAACATATACCCTCAACGTTTTGCCATCATCCTGATGGGAATGCTTGCGTATGCTTGCCATGTTTGGCTATTTTGAAGGTAAATTACATTTTTGGGAAGGTGATGATAAACTATTCAGGGACTCAGTTAGACATATGTATATTTATATATGTTTGCAAGCGTCATCAGCTTCGGCCTGTTCCATGATGAGATCACAGTGGTCCATGCAGTAGAAGGCTGAGTAGAGGTGAAAATTGCAGACTGCAATGAGCTTCAAAGTCGGATCCTGGTAGGGCTACATATCCCAGAGAAAATTCATATCACAGAGAGAATTCACCACCCTATGTTTTAGGACCACTGAAGGGAAAAACTTGAAAATCAATCAAGGCACGCTAGGATGTTCTTCACTGATTTGGATGGCCTTCTTTGAAAAAAAACAAAGTGCACTCTTCAGAAATGCCGCCTTGAATGTGCTAGCCATTTCGGGGAATTTCGACGGGTGATCAAGTCCAGTATTGGAACCGGTGAAGCGCTTGAAATTGATCCGGATCCTGGGGGAAGATAAATGGGAAACCAAATGCTTTGGTCCCAGCATGCATTAGGCAAACTAAAAATACAAATGTTTGGTGATTGAACTCTCTTTGGGGATCTGCTATCATCCAGCTTGACATTTGATGAAACCCTGGTCTATATTGGGATTATCAAACTTTATTTAAGAGTTCTGGAAGTTTGCGACACTTATACCCCAATTTGTGGCGCATTGTGAACCACAACCCAAAACCCGGAACAAAATCCCTTAATCTCATATTTTCTTGGGTCTGGGTTCAGACATGTTTAGACCACATTTATGCATGTACCGTTTTGTGCAGTTTGTCCACATAGAAAGAAATAACGATTCTCAAAAATGAGTCTCCGTTCTTGGCGACATTCCGTTTTCAACTCCAGTGAAAGCTGCAGCAATCGGTCATCCAAAGACCCACGTCCAAAATAGTTTTTGCGGATCCAATAGCCCAATGAAGATGGATACAAATCCCTGCAGGTCCCAAGAAACACAGTGTGCATAGGATCATGGAACGCGCACTTGACGCTCCACCCTTCCACAATGGCCCAAGGTGATATGCACTGTCCTCGCATGTAGTCAGCAAAGCCTGAGGACGAGGACTCATTGGCTCGGGTGATGGGAATTGTTTTGGATTTTGTATATATACTTTGGACCTGGAAGACGATCAACAACACCCGAAAAAACATAAAAGTATCCAACAGAGTTGAACAATTATGGATCAATAGGCAAGAAGCTCACTGGGGTCATCCTGTGCACTGCGCTAGGGTGGAATTTTTTGTAGGAAAGTTCTGGAATCCAGCCTTTATGTTTTTTCTGAGCCATACAGTTCATGCAGATCAGTGAGTGCTGATACGATCTTTGAAAGAAGTTTGTTTCCTTGCGGGCTTTTTCGTCAAAACGAAATCCGAAGAAACACATCCTCCAACTCGAAGCCAAGGGTTTCCCAGCTAGCTCAGCCCTGACCCCTGAAAGTGGCTCACCATTGAAACCACATGATGGAGCACGGCCACAAGCAGCATGGTGAAGCGACCATGCAACCACTTTCGCTACCAAAGTGTGAACCTGTTTCTTCACTTCATCTGTGGCCATGGAGTCATGAGGTAATATGCAAAGAGGAAATTTGCAGTCCCACACATGGGCCTCCGACAAAACAGAAGCCATGGACCACACCAAATACTCCGAATTGGAATAAAACTCAGCTCCGTCTACATGTAGAGCCACTGGTATGAGGCCTTTTGTGCCAAGTTCGGTTTTGAGAAGAAACAATGACAAAAACAACCAATGCATATCTTACCCATTATAACTATATCACGTTTTGTAGGTCAAATACCACTCCAATTGCCATAGATTCCCAGCAAGTTACGCCCAAAAGTTGCAACCTTGTCTTCAGACAAGCACGGATGGTCTCGCCATTCTTCTAGGGATCCAACATGGTGCCAGAACTCAGCAATGCTTCTTGTGCTTCGGTGTCCAGTCATAGAAGTTGCAAACTGCAGGGTTGGAAGCAAAGGTTTTTGGAAAAATTGATATCGAGATACTATGTTTCCAAAAACCAACCAAGACAATTCTATGTGTTTTGAACACCAAAGCCTGCATGGGACCTGCTTCATATACTGCATTCAGTACTTCATGCGGAAGTAGGAAAGGAACTTCAGTTGGCACCGGTTCTTTATCATAGCCAGCCGTAAGGAGGCCACATGAAGAAATCAGTCACACTCATGTTCAGATCGTTTCGGTCTTTGAAAAAAAATCCCAAAAGTTACACAACCTATAGCGAGAAACAGTCAAGTCCATGGTGACTCTGTAGGTTGAAAGATTCATACCGTAAATTCTAGTCAACCATCGGTGTAAATCCCGTTCCTGATTGGCAGCATGGCGTCCATGACACCCCAGAGATGCAAAGGCTTCTAAGGCCGCTGATGGCACCCCATCCTTGACGTTGGCCCTGGCTAAATCACAAACTTCAGCAATGTGAGCTCGACCAGAACCAAGCATACCTTGAAGAATGAGTGGGGGGTGAACACTACTAACTTCTAATCTTTTAAAACTAACACATATTTGCAATCAAAACCCATGGATAAAGAACTGGAAGGATTTGAAGGTTTCTCCAACAAATCTATAATGGTTCTGAAATCAGAGTGCAGGCACGAATGTATGTCTCAGCAGTTTGGCATTTGGGCAGCTCATCGTAAGGTGTCTGCCTGCAAGTAATGGACCAGTAGGGTAATGACACTGCCCCCAAACCAAGATACTTGCCAGCTACAATGTAACACAACAGGTTGGTTTCCCATTCTAAATCTTGAATTGCATCGTTCATGGGTTTCTGATTTTTCCTTTGTGCCCCTATCATGAACAATTCCTGCCAGGACCCTGGTTGCCTCGATCGATGCTTGCCGTTCCGTTGAGCACCTGCGTTGGGAGGCCAGCCGAAAGGGAATGTTTGATGGAGGGGGAAAGGAATCTTCAATGGGAAAGTTTCATACCGTATTGAAACACAACATAAAATCAATTGAAAATGATGCCAAGAAAGGAGAGGGGACCATTGCACGCATGGCTTCTTTTTCTATCGCTGCTCGATGGTGGCAATGTTCCATGCGGCATCAGACCCAGTGCAATCATGCCAGGGGTTGCTGGCTTCTAGGTCTCAAGCGATAACTACTTACATGTGTATGTATGTATGTATGTATGTATGTATGTATGTATGTATGTATGTATGTATGTATGTGTGTATGTATGTATATGAAACCTTTGAAGAGATGTTGCTCCATTTCAGACGCTTCGAAGTCTGCCAGCCAAAAGCTTGTATGACCCAGCTTAAGATTGCTTTCCCAGGGTCACCACCTATCACTGCCAAATCACTCAGTCAGTAAGTGCTCACTATCCGGGCATCGGTCAAAAGCTGGCAGCCATCCAGGGGGCCAGGAAATTCAAACAAGATTGACACGCTGTTGATTCTTCAATGGAGGAACTTAACACGGAATTCTATATATATATATATATTTTTATTTATTTATTTAAATATATATATATACATATATATGCACTATATAGTTCTCTCCCAGCTACTATCCCGGAAGCTGCTTTCTACCCATAGATGGAAAAGACGGTTCACTCAGCGACAGTCGACGCTTGGTCTTCCGGAGGGTTCTTGTCTTTGTCAGCCTTCTTTCCTTTGGCCCTTTTCGGTTTCTTGTTCAGGCCGTTCTGCAAAGCTTTGGCTGCCGCCTGGATGGCGAAATGCTCAGTCCAACATGCTACAAACTGACTTGTGTTTTGATATGGATGTTTGACATGGTTTTATTCTATTTATGGATGTTTTGATGCTGGAAACTGGCTTGTGTTAGACTGACTCAGTTTGATATAGCGCTGCTGCAAATGTATTTTGATATGGATTGTGTTTTGATTCGATGTGGAATGTATTTGAAATGGCTTGGCCCATTCATGGTAACTGCACATCAACACTGGCCCCACCCAGTAGGCCTCAGCTTTTTCATACCACACGACTTTCTCATCGATCACTGCCAAAAACTTGGCATACTGCGTCTCGTCCACAACCTTGCGAGACCGCAGGTCCTGCAAAGACTTGAAGCACTTCTCCATCTTGTCGCTAAAGGCCATGAGTTTCGAGGACAGATCCCCCGAGTAGTCCAAAGAGGAAAGCGAAATGGCATAACGACGACTTTCAGCTGCTTTTTTCAAAGCATCATCCATCTTGCTGGCCAGCAGCCTTGGCAGGAGACAGTGACCAATTTGGAAGGCTGAAACACAGTACGGATTCCAAGATTGCATTCGCTGAGACATGGTTCCAGGCTTGAATTCTGAATCCAACATGTTCTTTGAAGATGGACATTTGGCTAGGCTTGGAAGTAAACGAACAAAACATAAGGGAACTAAGATAATGGCTCATCAAACGTCTTTGGAATGACCTTGTCAGTCTTTTCTGCCTTCTCCTTCTTTGCCTTCACTTTTTCAGCTTTCCCATCCTCGAGACTCAAACACTCCATTAGGTCTTTCTCACCTTTCTCATTGGCAGTCCTGGCAGCTGCATGCATGCCAGCAGCCAATGGGCCATTGGCCAAGGCCTCTGCAACCTCAGCGCACTGGGTTTGCTTGATGGCTACTGCGGTCGCCTCCTTGGTCAAGTTGTCATTGCGAACCTTGTCACCCTTGCCAACCAGGAAGTATCTTTCCTGGCAAAAGCATGATAGGGAGAAAAGGCATGATCAAGAAGATTCAATCCTGTGCTGTACAGTAAAGATGATAGGAACACCAAGTCTATTGCACTCATCTTGTGGGAAGCATGTGAACTCCCGTGGTAACTCTTTAGCAAATTACCGATTTCATTTGTAACACAAAAGTTTCAGAGTGGGTGCAGATTCAAATATCTTCGTGAACAGTGGTCATTAATTTTCTTGCTTGGAGATGTCCCTGGTTGAATCTTGGAATATGTTGTATATATGGCTGAATTGAAAATAAACGTAAAGGAGGAGATATGAAATGCATATGTATACATATTCAAATATACATGCATGTATCATATATGTATATAAATAAATATATATATATATACAAAGTATACGTAGATATGTTTTATAAAGTTTAGATATTAGAATGCCATCATCAGCAGATACCATCCCCTAACTGTCCTCTGCATCTCTTGGAAAATCATCGTCCCAGTACCAGAGTCCACGGTCCAGCAAATTCTTCATCAAACTCTCAGCTTTCTCCTTCGAATAGCGTTGGAGAATCTCCCGGGGTTTCATGCCTTCACGCTCTCGCCTGTTGAGAGTGATCTTCTCAGCACGGCGTTCGATGGTCACCTCCACCCTGAGGCCGAATGGGATGGATTCACAGCGGCAATGGTGACTTCGCACAAGCAAAGGACCGGTCTTGACTGGATGGGAAGAGTTTGGGATTTCATAGGAATAAAAGAATTGCTTCAATGGCTTTGAACTGTAAGTAGGAGGATAGCATTTGAAAGTATCTTTCTAAAACTCATATGCTAAGAGGTTTCCTTTTTTCAGGTCATCAAATTGACACTGGGAATGGTTTTGTGATACTTAGTAAGATGCAGTCAAGTAACTTGGACCAGTCCCCTCCGTGTTGAAGCCAAACTCGAAAGAGGTCGGTTTTGTCCTTCATATAGTGGCTTGCAAGACCTTGAGGAAATTTCTTGCGGTCAAGACACTGTCTTGCAAACTTGCCCCATTCCGCGTGATGGGTTTTGCCTGGGTAATGGCGTGGCTAGATGACAAAGGTGGGAAAGAACACATCCAGTTCCGCTTTGATTGAACATTGTCTGGGGTGCTAAACTCTTGAGCTTTATATCAAATAGTTGACATTGTTTTTTTTCGTGGATGTAGTTGAAAGAGGATGCAATGAAGGTTGAAGGCTAGGTACTGTTTGCCTGGGCAAACTCCGCGGCAACACGTTCCCTTTGCTCCTCAACCGTGACGGCCAGAGCCTGCTGCTTAACCTCAGGCTGCTTGAGAATTGACTTTGGGCTAGTGTTCTTCTCATCCTCCTTCTCAGCCTCCTTCTCAGCCCTCTTATTCTCCTTGTTCTCGAATTTGTTCTGGTCTTTCGCAGGTTCATCTCCAACAAGTTGGTCCAGGGATTTTTCAAACTTCTCCATGTCAATATCCGACTCCATGTCAGCATCACTGCCTTCTTCATCCTCCGTGTCATCCCCCTTCCCAGCGTCTTTTCCTCCTGACCCTTCCGATGAATCCATGCTGGATTCACTGCTGGAATCCTCGGAAGAATCACTGTCATCATTATCATCATTTTTGCATGCTCTTGCAGGGGTCACCGATGCTGTCTCGGGCTGGGCAGGGGCACCCTCAGGTTTCTTGGTCTCCTGCGACTCCACCACCAACTTTCCCATGTGCTCTTCAAGGGTTGCCTCAAGAGCAGCTGCTGACAGCTCTTCCATGTAGCTTTCCAAGGAAAGCCCCCTCTTTGCGGCTTCCCCTTTCCAGGCGGATAGTGTCTCGATGGAAAAGGCTGGTGATGAAAAGCCTGACTCCTGGTCACTAGCGATGAGAGGTGGTCGACATGGTGGGGTGGTAGGCCCCTCTTCCCGCGTTTCAGCACTTGGCGGAGACTTGAAGGAAACACGACGGGCCGGAGGAGTAACTTCTGCAGCTTTCAACTCTTGAGGCTTGGAGTCAGGTTTTCGTTTCTTTGAGATTCCTTGTCCAACTGACTTCTTCTTGTCAACGATCTTGTTCTCTTTGGTCTTCTTAGTCTTCTCAGCATTGCTCCTTTTTTTGTCTTTCTTTGCTGTCTTCATGACTTCTTTTGCTGACTTTGCCTTCGTCTTTGAATCAGCTTTTTGATTCTTTTTGGACCTCTTATCAAGCTCGTTGTCTTTCTTCCCCATGATCAACAGCTCGAAGGGAGCAGGCACAGGTTCACCGTATATATGATCCACTGCAGGTTTGCATGATACAAACATGAAACTTATGTATAGACTTTCCTATATATGTATTTTAACATATGTGATGGCTAAATATAGCTGATCCCCCAATAATGGCTGAACCACCCGGTAATGGCTGATCCCCCAATAACGGCTGAACCACCAGGTAATGGCTGATCCCCCAATAACGGCTGAACCACCAGGTAATGGCTGATCTCCCAATAATGGCTGAGCCCCCAGCATATATATAAAGTGTAATGGGATATATCCACATGAAATCCAGCAGTTTTGGGTGAAAATTTGCCTAACGGCTGTTCTGCACCAATAACGGCTGAGGTCTCAACCTCTAACGGCTGAATGGTTTTAGTTCTGGGAAAAATCAATATGTTTTGTGATTTTTGGTCACTACACCTGCAATCCCATCCTATAAGCATATAGAATGGGCGGATGGCACCTTTGCAGCTTTGCTTCAGGACAAATCTGCCCATCCAGACCTGCCATGCATCATGGAGGCCAATCGTGGGTCCAGATCATGAAGGGGTCCATGCAGGGTACGAATTAATTCAAAAAACATCTAGAGCATGTTTCTCATCACCCCCAACACCTTCTTGTTGGACAGCATGTAAAGGTTTACCAAGGTTACCCCTAACATATTCACAGAAATGTGAAATACGACCAATTGAAAGTAAACAGCCAAGTCCCATTTCAACGGCTTCACTTTTTTGACCAGAACATGATGAAACGTTGCTTTAAACACCGACCCCTTGCAAAAGGGTATGCATCACGCTAATTGGGAAATGTCGTGGGAACCAAAACCCACAAGCATTTTGCATTTTGCAAATTGCCAATTTGCTTTCCAGAAGATCCTACATCCTAAGAAAGGAATTCAAAAATGGGCTTGAGGTTTGCACACCTGACCCACATAGCATCCTTGGATGTGCGCCGCTTGACAGTTTTGCACTGCCTGACGGCTTCCTTGATCAGGTTCACTGCCCTTCGACGATTGTCCTTCAGGTGGGCAGTCCGCAGTCTGGACATAGCACGGCCAAACCTGGGCTGTGAATCCCAAATCCTATAGACTCATGACCAGCATCAAATCTTTTGGATCACACCTGGAAAACACAGCTATACACATGTTTCATGTGGAGGAACTGAATAGGGTAGGCCTGCGACCCCTTGAGATGGCAGTTTCCCTTGATTCGCTGCTTTCCATTTGAATCCGTATATCTGGTGACCAAAGCAATCACCTCATCAGCGTTTCTACGGAAGTAGGGCTTGTAGCTGGCCAGCTCGGAAATCTCTTCTTTACCTAAGCAAGGCTAAAGGTGGATGGCAAACTGGACAGAATAATTATTTCAATACTATAGTTCAAAAAGTGCATGCAAAGACCATTGTTAGACCAACATCCATTCATCAATGAGTCTGGTGTTTACCACTACTTTTCCGCCCTCCTTCAGACTTTCAATTTTGAGACATACTATCGACTATCGCAAAACCATAAACAATTGTTGGGCATACTTCAATATACTGACGATAAACAAGTCACTGGAGTACAGCCACGTTGGTTTAGAGCTCAGTGCTCCGTAGTCATACATGCATATCCTGTGTCGGAAAATATGAGTTCCTTAGTACCATCAAAATTGTTTGGAAGAGATCTTTGTATTACAAGGTGATCGGTATTGTCAGGTCACACCCAAGATGAAAACATATAGACATATAAAGGCAAAGTTTGGTGGGCATGCACGGGACCCTAGAAGAGTCAATGTTGACAGCATGGACTATAGATTAGACTACAATGGAATGGGGTTGGTTTCCACCGGAACAAAATTGACGAACCAACTTGAATAGTTTGGTGAAAGCTGGAAACCATTTTTCTTGTGTAGTCTGAGGGGCATATATACGAATGAACTGCACACAGGTGCAGCCAACGCCCCTCCTCCAGGGCGAACACACGTTGCATGGTAAAGGGCTGACAAAAAGCCCTGGTCACTCAGCAAATCCATTGTCTTCGGATCATGGTCGTAGTCCATAGCCACGCTGTTGGTGCGACCCTCCTGGACAACAACCGCAATGATATGTATATATATATGTAAATATACTTTATATATTTTTCTTTTTGACATCATTGAAAAAACAATTTAAATAGCGTTTGACACAAAATCATTTTCAGATATTTCCACGACAGCTAGGGATTGTGCCTGGAAATCATTCTACAGGCACCCAGAATGCATTTTTTCAAATAGGCTGGGCGTGGATGGATTTTAAAGGAAGTTCCAAATATCCCTATCTAGAACACATGTGGAAACACCATGTGTTGGGACATGAGACACGCTGGAATGTTTTGATCCCAAGATCATGGCTATTGGTAAGACAACTGATTTCCCATTCCCATCCTCAAACTCTCCACGGGTGACAGCGCACTGGCCAGCAAACAGCTCGAGGTGGTCCAACTCATGCTCGGGCCCCCATTGGAGCGAAGGGAGCGCAAACAAAGCGCACACCAGCGAAGCGATCACCTGGGATATGGAGAGGTTTTTTATATATTGTACTTGATGCCCTGATCCATGTAGATAGCTGACCTATTCCTAATAAGGCTACCATGGTGCTTCTAAAACCATCAAGGTGAAATGGGATGGCATCCATGAACAGGTTGCATGATTAACCAGTGGTTTGGCTTGTGGTTTGGAATCTTTGGAAAGCTTTGAGACAGGGATTATCATCATGGGGCACTACTACGAACCCATCTAAAATGAAGTTAATGCATCACCGAGAAAATCCATTCATCCATCTTCCAGTGTTCAATTGCTTTTTACACAACTCTTATTGGTGAAACTATCTCAAACCCACAAGCCAATGTACTATGGAAGCTATTTTGAACCCTGAAGTCACCACTGCTGAATATTTTTAGAGCCTGGGGGCTGCGGGAGCCTTGAGCATTCTCAGGCCCGAAATGATGCTGCGGCGCTTGGTCTCTCGGAAGGACAGCTTGCTGTCACTGTCAGTCTGCAGCTTGGGCGCTTTAGATCGGGCATAGGCAATCACTGTCCGCTTGGCCACAGGTTTTCCCATAGCTAAGAACTTTCAGGGATTCCCGGGTTACACGCCCTCCAAGGATTGATCGAGCTAAAACAGAAATTTCGGGTGTCAGAATGGTTCACGACATAAATGCTGAAGACATCCATATGCATGCATGCATGCAGACATGCATACATACAGACAGACATACATCCATTACATACATCCATTACATGCATGCAAAGATAGATAGATAGAAAGAAAGAAAGATAGATAGATAGACAGGTAGATAGATAGGTAGATAGATAGATAGGTAGGTAGATAGATAGATTTCAACATTTGAAGATAAAGAAAAGATGAAGAAAAAGATAAAGATAAAGATAAAGATACATATAAAGAAAGATAAAGGTAGATAAAGATAGATAAAGATAGAAAAAGATAGATACAGATAGATAGATACAGACAGGCAGACAGACAGACAGACAAACAGATAGATAGATAGATAGATAGATAGATAGAAAGATAAAGATAAAGAAAAAGATAAAGAATAAAGAATCAAGAAAAATAATAAAGATAAAGATAAATATAAATATAAAGAAAGATAAACACAGATAAAAGTAGATAACAGATAAACACAGATAGACACAGATAGATACAGAAAGATACAGATAGATACATATAGATAGATAGATAGATAGATAGATAGATAGATAGATAGATAGATAGATAGATAGATAGATACAGATAGATACAGATAGGTAGATACAGATAGATAGATACAGATAGCTAGAAACAGATAGATAGATACAGAAAGATAGATACAGATAGATACTTACAGGTAGATAGATAGATAGATAGATAGACAGATAGATAGATACATACATACACGATAGTGGTGTAAGTTCTAATCAGCTCGTACTGTGTCCTTTGTGTCCTATGGCATGTTTCTCCCATGTTTTCAAAAACCAATGTCTGACCTCAGGAGTTTGTGTTGGATAAAATGTTTCCTTTCACCCTGTAACTGTAAAGGAATACAAAAGTCATTGTAACAGTGACAAACGGTACACACTGGTTTTGCAGCCGGTTTCGGAACTCAGTGGGCACGACAGGCAGTGCCCCAACATTGGTGAACCGCATGGTTCAAAGACTGATGCTTTGCATCATGTTTCCCAAATAGCATTATGAATAATGCCACTCCCCGTGATTCATCCTTGATCACTTCTACGGCTACGTGGATCTACAGACCAGCCAAGCGCCAACCCATTGTGGGAAATGATGAGTTAAAACATCTCTGTGAAACTATTGTTATTTGTTGATATTTGTTGAAATGATAATTCTATCAACATGGGGCTTGAAAAAGATTTTTCATGGATCCCACTGGATTGCGATCTATGCTGCTCTTGCCATCAAAAATACCAGATCAAAACACTCATGGTAGCACGCCAGCTTTGGTGCATGCTGCAATCCAGGCCGATCGGGGCCCACCATGCTTACCCCAAGATACCTGGCCCTTGTTGGGACCTCGCACATAGCACGCACGATTCTTCAACAAGACCTCCAACTTGGCCGCCCCCTTGATCACCGTGTAGCTGTGTCGTCCCAAATGACGACGGCTCGGATCAGGACACGCATTGCCTCAAGAGCCGGCACTTCGAGGAAATAAGATGCAGCTACAGGGTCTGATCGATGAGGCTCTGATGTTTACGGAGGATATCCTTGATGAATGATGGGCCCCAAAAGATATTAACACATGTTAACCACTGATGATTTGGCCATGTGAGGGTTTTCCACCTGCAGCTACATTGGAAAACCTTAACACCCAAATCAATCAAACTTGCTGGAAGTTGTTTTGCAAAGCCATGAGAATGATCCCCTTCATTATCTTAGCATTTCTAGACGATTGCCATCCTCTTTTTAGCAAGCTGCGGGGAATGCCCAGCTCGGTCAAATTGTAATCGTGGTACATCAGGTCATAGTGAGCCTGCAGCATGGGGTGTGGAAAAGGGATGCAGAAATTGTTTGACCTCATGGGAAACCAATGGTGGTAATATCAACCCCTTTTCAAGAATAGCTGGAAAATGCTGGAAAATAGTGGTGATTAAAGTAACCCTGACGGAAACGATGGTAGGTTTAGCAACCCCTATTCTTGAATGGTGGTAGGAATCCCATGCAGGGTTTGTATGTATATAAAAACATGTTTATATAAATATGTATGTATAAATATGTATATGTATATATATATATATGTATACATGTATATATATATATATATACGTGTGTGTATGTATATATGTACACATGTGTGTATATATTGAGGTATATATATATTGATGTGTATATATATATATATGTATACATAGGGTATATATATAATGTATAAATGGATATATATGTTTATATTCTAATATAGATATGCACATGTTTGGCATGTATATATAAATATATAAACAGATTGTTTCGGTATTCAAGTGGGATGCCCTTCCAATCTTCCAATGGCACCTCATCCTCAGAATTGCCAGGAGGACAAAGACCTTCATCAGCAGCTCCGGCAAGATCAGGAGAAGGCTCAGCGGTCGGGGCAGGGGTCTTCCGGGCACGGTTTCCACGGTGGAATGAAGCCTTCTTTGCACTCTTCTTCTTCACAGCCTTCTTGGACTTTGCCTCCATCGGAGCCTTAGAGGTCCAGCAAAAGAAAGAAACCCATGAACCAAAGGTTCCTATTGTGGAAACTTGATAAAACTTTTAGGTTGTGATGGATCCCTGGGATTGAATGTATGTAAGTGGGTAAACCATTTCTGGGAACACCCTTTTCGATAAGTATAGCCAAAACATCTTCCCTTATTATCATATTTTGGTGGTGGTCGTATGGACAAGAACCAAATTGAAATGTCAAGAAACTTGAGGTCCAACCTTTGGGGGTTCGCTCTCCATCATTCTATCGACAACTTCGTGGTACCACGCTGGTTTTTCCAAGGGTGGCAGCTTCAGGGTGTCAACCGTGGGCTTCATTGGTTTGGATTCTTCAATCCCCATAAGACCCAGAGCTTCATGAAGTGTTTGTTCAATAGCGATTCCTTTGGTGACTTTTCGCCAATCCTTGAGCTCCGCTTTGGTATACTTCTCCCATGGCGAGCCCGGAAGAATAGTGTCCCCAGAAACTTCAGATGATGTCCCGTCCTAAGAACGTACAGGTATAGATTCACAAGAAAGAGAAGTTGAAATGAAACCCATGCAAGCTTCACCCCCCAACCATACTAATGCAGTAAAGAATCATCATCGGAGACCATAGGCTTGAGCTTGGCAGTCTTCGGTTCGCTAGACGTCTCGAAGCAGGCAGGCCTCTTCGCTGGGGTGACGATCATATCCTTGGGTTCCTTGGGCGCACTCTCATCCATCAACGGCATCGGCTCCTTGGAGCCACGATCATCCACATTGTCCGGCGGAACAGGACCGACCTGCAGGGCTTTCAAGTTGAAGCCAAGCCCCGTATTGCCGCGTGCATCTGCAGGCAAGTTGGGCACTTCGGAATCCGACCCATCAGATGATGATGAGTCAGCAGCAGGAGGGCCACCAAGAGGGCCATCACGGCCAGGAAGCTCCAAGGTGGTGTCACTGTCAAAGCTGGCTGGCACCTCCGCTTCGGCATCATCGCTTTCATCACTGGACATCTCGTCTGACGAACATGGATCACTGGCAGCCTCATCGGGGGTGCCAGCATCATCTTCATCAGCTTCTGCAGGATCAGCAGCCGAGTCTGCATCGTCCAAAGCCTGCCGTCGGAAAGGTATAGATGTTCTATGATGTCACTTCAATTTTTCAATATAGAGCCATCTAATTCCATGGATTATCATGGTTGAATTTGAAAGCATAGGCCAGCTTGGGGTTGCCCTATTCTAAGACCAGCAGCCTGCATAGAGGAATTGGTTTTATATTGAAACCCAAAGTTCAGAATCCAGCCTCATCCATATGCTCTTCATCCAAAGCATTGCCACGTCGAAGGCGAGCCTCACCCGGTCTAAAAACGCAAATGAACAGTTTGTCACCACAGCCATATGTTTAAAAAACCCCTTTTCATGCTGCAGGGTGCCTAGAAAAAATTACCTAAATAATTGCAAAGGGACATCAGACCTCGGTGATGGCTTCAACATCTGCTTCAGCTCAGAGACCCGCGGATGGAAGCTGTTCTCACCTTTGTGGGTATTTGTGGGCATAGAAAGATAACCCCATGAATGCAAGTCACCCCCAGCTTTAAATTTGAAACCCCATTTTAAGAAAATTGAAAATGGACACTACCATAATGTCAAAACCGAAGGAACTGTTTCTATAAAGATAGCGAAGGGCACCCATCAGCTTCTTCACTCTCGTTGCCTCGTCACCAGCCTGGGAAACCTTCGGGATGCCAGGCTTGCACAGAAGACGTCCTTCAAGGAGGCTGTCAGCGTACCTTGGCCGTGATGACTGGGACAACAAAACGGCCAGGTGCAACATGAGATCTTATCTAGTTGAACATCAAGAAAAGGGGCACCTTTGGTTATTGACTTGGGTTGGTTTGCAAATAGGACGCTCCTAGATCCAGTGAATCATCATCCCTTGTCCAAGTTAATTAGACATAGGGGGGCATGTCCTATAGTCTCCCAAGTTTCGGAAGCAATCACAAAGAGGGATATTTCTGCAAGAAATGGGGGGCTACAGCCAAGATGCAAAAAGATGTCTGTCAGGATCAAACCTCCCGGTACCGTAGTAGGGAATGTTTCGCCACCGGGCGAAGCCATACAAAGTTCGTGGCCAGCTCCTTCGGGGCCGTCCCAAAAACAGAATTCTTTTGGTGACTGTGGTGAACATCATTTTACAAGACCATTTTTTACCTGAAACCTTCCGGAAAGATTCATGAATCCCCAATCAACTTGAATTGAGATATCCCAAATAGATGGAAGCAATGGGATCTTCAGATACTAGTTCTAAACTCTCAGGAATCAATGTCTCCACACAGAAACCAATCTTTTATATTTCTAAGATGAATATATTGGATTATATTGGATTCCTTGATGTATGGAAATTCACCCATCAAGCCCCCAACCAAAGATATTCCAAGATAGTGGGAAACCGTCCCGAAATGACGGGCGATGAACTTCCGATTCAAGACGCACAAGATCTGCTCCCTGGAACCCGCTCGACTGGAACAGGCTCAACGCTCGTGGTGGGATCCCCTGGACAATGTCATGGGCAACCTGGGCCTTGGAGGAGCACGGGATTAGCCTGCAGTAGTGGGTATTGAGTTTAGTTGGAGAGGAAAAACATGGGGGTTTCCATCAGTGAGGCACCCCTATTTATGGAGGCTTTAGAATGGAAAATCTTTTTAATATAGATGATTGGGGGTACCCTATTTATGGAAACCTTCAAAAAATTTGGTTTTGATGGGTGGTTCATCCTGCAAAAGGCCACCAAAATTTCAGTTTTTCCGTGCTATGAAAATTGAAATCTGTCGAAGCCAAGACACCACAAATTCTTCGTTCCACTTTATCTGTCCAGGGCCTAAGCTTTAAGTTGCAGGCAGGCTTATACATAGAGACTTTGGAAGACATAAATGACATAAGAGGTAAACTTGGAAAAAAAAACATAGCCTGGGCAATAACCACGGGACGAACTGACTTCCAACCATCAGCCCGCATCCCCAAAGCAGCATGGATGTCATGGTCTGCACGCTCCATGGCAGCACACAGCAAGCTGATGAGCAGCAGCACCACTTTGTGAACCGGCTAGCAACGAGCCAAGGGTTTTCAAAACATGGCATTGTCAGCCCCAGGAACCCCAGGTCGCTTCAAAAAGGCTAGCATCCTACAGATGAGGAGTTTCCGTAAAAGAAATCAGTGCCATTCATGTCAACTTTCCGAATGCTGATGGAAAGGCCACCTGACATATAATTACATAAGTCTCTTGAATTCTGAAATAGTGTCCGCTAATTTTTTAGGATGGTAATTTACCTGTGTTACTTGTTAAAGATACCGACCAGAACCATCTAATACGTGACTGTCACATGGGATCATCACCCCAACATGCAAGTATTAGGGAAATTAAGAATGCGCAGATCGGCAACCATCTACTTTTTCGGTGGGTATATGCAATTTTGATTGGGGAACCAAACTGTCAGTGGCATGCATGCTGTCTCATGAGAATGGATGAACCGCTAAACATGGTGGAATTCCCATCAGAAGAAACTGGGCGTGGTCAATTTCCCCAATCATGCCTCCCCATCACCAACTCCATGTCCATTCTGCAGCTACAAACTGGCCAGGAAAACCTGGAGATCGCTGGATTCAAAATGAATCCTCCTGAGCCGGTCGCGCCAGTGGGATCAGGTGGCATAAACATGATTCCATTTTGTGGGACCTTCAGTGTCTACTATGTTTTGTGTATTTTTTTGGGACATGGCCAGATGATACTGGCTGGAAAGATATGGTTGGGAGCAGAACATCCTGAATACATTTGTTTGGGTGATATCTAAACCACTTTTGTGACCATTGTATCCGCGGTAGGTGCTTGGAACCAACAAAAAAGGAAAATGGAATCAGCATGATCCTGCATGTTCCGGGTCTCCAATTCTGCATGGAGGGGTTGAAAAAAAACGCATGGCTTGTGAGCTGAGCAAATTCGTATGTTTTTCATGTGGCAAGCCCTCCGCCCGCTGCCAATCCTCTCAGTGTCAACTGCGCAAAGCTGCCAGAGCGACGCCAGAAAAAACACCGAAAGCGCAAGGGCCATGTGGCCAGGCGAGGAACGGTGAGATCTATAGCAACATATAGATGTCCATATTTATTTTTGAGAGGGATTCTTCCAGTCAAATATTTCGACGGGCACTATGTAAATGGCCATACGTATTTCATTCCCGTGGTTTAGATGATTTAAGATATAGTTAAGTGTACATGGGTTGATGTTGGTGTGGTTCAGCGATGCAACGTCCATATACCCTAAGACCAATCAAACAAAAGAAATCCATACATGGCGTTGAGGCACTGTACATCCCAAAAGAAAACTGTTGCGGAATGTTTGTGGAGGTGATTTTTCATGCTACATGTTGTGGCGTCTTTTTCTATAAGAAAATAGGTAGCCCATTGCCAATCCCCACTTAGCGTTAGAGGGCTGCGAATCGATGCGGGGCCACGGGCAGCGTGGCACTTTCTTTTTGTGTGCACCTTTTGTTTGTGGGATGCCAAATTGTGGGGAGCCACCAGTTTTGGATATTTGATTGGTTAATCCTTGGAAATGATAAATAAGGCTGGTTTCCACATAACCCAAATAAAAGGGGGTTGTCTCTTTGTTACCCGGGGAAACATGAAGAAAACAAACAAACAAATACAACTATATATTTATATACACACATACACATATCATATTTATAATAAAATAAATATATTTCCTATACAAACAAATATGCATATATATATATACACATACTTTTTCTTTGCGCTAGCCATACCGTTGCCGGCAAAGCTTTGATCTTGTATATCATCGCTTTTGTAGTAGTAAGGCTCGCATCACATTGAGCTCATGCGACTGCGCCAGACGCATCCCACAGCTGCACATAAATGCAGCTCATTAGAACATCTCCCTGAGCAACAACAGGATCCTGCTGCCCGTGGCTTCCAGCAACCCTGTCATGCTGCACTTTGGTCTACATTCATCGTAGCGCTAGATGCCATCAGGCCTGGCTTGCTTGAAGCAACCTTCCACAGCGCATTGCACCATGATTATGGATGAGCAGTATAGGGTGACCATGGTCACCTTGGCGCTTCCATTGCCCACCCGCTCTGCAAGACGAACTTGCAGCCCATATTGTCGTGACAAAGGCCACAACACATGGTACATCATTCTTAACATGATGCGGCTTAACGATGTCGAGCTTCATACAGCTCCACAAAGGACAGCTGTGGATTCTTACGGTAGTCGTAGTCGTAGTCGTAGTCGTAGTAGTAGTAGTAGTAGTAGTAGTCTTACTGGCGGTTAAGCGGGAATAAGGGAATACAAAAACTATGCCCCATGGCAAGTTCCAAGTGCTTGATGATGTGGTTCAATGTTTACACCAGTGTCTCCGGTTAAAAATATCCATTTGTGATGATGAGTTGGTTGGAGAATGGAATTGTACTATTATAATTATGACATGATCAACATAAAAAATGAAAGGCCAGTTGCCTCAGTTAAATAAGGTCTAGACCAAATGTATTTAAATATGGGCTAATTAATAATATTAATAGATCAATTGTATCACATTATTGCCCTTAAAATTAATGGATCATGTTGCATTGCCCCATGCTGAAGAAGCATCATCACATGCATTGCCCCATGCTGCAGAAGCATAACATGCATTTTCCCATGCTGAAGAAGCATCATCACATGCATTGCCCCATGCTGCAGAAGCATAACATGCATTTTCCCATGCTGAAGAAGCATCACATGCACTGAAAATTGCCCAAATCAGATGCCAGTGAAGCATCCATGCTAAAGAAACAACCATTCTTGGAAACATCCATGCTGTTTTTTTTTGGAATCTTTAATGATATTTTGGCCAGGATCAAAATTCATGGAAATTCGAACAGCCAAGATCAGTGTGCTAAGGTGGCACTGACGCATCTGTTCAGAATGAGGAAGATTGCAAAAAGCGGCCAGCTAGCTGGCCACATGCCAGCTTGCTGGCAACTGAAACAACCCCAAAACGGCTAAGAGGCCAGCTAGTTGGCAAGAGTAAGACATAATATGAAACAAAATATGAAACAACAAACTGGCCAAACACCGTAAGGGTCTTTTGGCCAGTTTGTTGTCTATATTTTACATTTAATTTATTACAAGACATTGACTGGCCAGCTCACTTGCCAAAGGCCCTTTCTTTACATGCATGGCGACGGGTGATGCCCACAGTGAGTGTCAGTACACTGCTTCTTGGGCTCAATTTGATTTGCGTCAATTTCAATCGGAGCTCGAAGGGAGCATCGGCGAATGATCTTCCGCATGGCCTCTTCCAAGTCTATGCTTGAGAGCCACTTCTGAGTTGAGGCTGAAAAGAAGCGAAAATAGTTTGAAAAACGTCGGTCAAACAAAATCAAACCTCAGTCAGTGAACAGCAATAACATCCAAGCCGCGGAGTTGTTCCTCAAATAGTTGTACTTCGCCTTGAGAAGCTCCAGCGGCATCCTGTGCAAGAGGCGTTTTTGAACCATCATCGGGCATGGCGCTGGCTTCTCCTTGGCTCGCGTCCATTGTCCCATTTTGCTGGCTTGGATGGTTTTCGCAGTCACAGAAGGGGGCGGTGGTCGCATCATTCCCATGGATACAAATGAGGCTCTTGACAATGGACGACATTTGGCCTGGGAAATTTTGCGGCAGTCAAGTGTAAGTTTCAGTCAAGCCAGCTGGCAGCGCACATTTATGATCAGCCAGCAATCTGGCCATGCAAACAAACACTTTATCAGTCGCGGTGCTTTGCCATTGGAAGAACAAATTTGAAGGACCAGCAAGCTGGCCATTTCAACACCAGCAAGCTGGCCATTTCAGGACCAGCAAGCTAGCCAATTCAGGTTATCATTTCAAAATTTCAATCGGTGACAATCATTTTCACCATTTGATTCCAGGCACTGGTAGTCAGTCCATTCCTGACCAGCAGTGGTCTTACCACTGGTCGTTGCTAAAGAGGGTTGTGTTTCCAGACCTTCAAGTCTGTCTGGAAAAGGCCAAGCATGCACCACCCATAGATGTCGTCCGCAGATGCATACAGGACTGCCGTGAGCAACACGGATCTGCCGGCGGAGTCCCACACCTCAACTCATCGATGATATTGTTTCGCAAGTTGACCTGGATAAAAACCAAAGCTCATTGTGTACATAGAGTGGACATTTGATGATATCAGTTACTATTTTTTAAGTTTGAAGGCAAGAAACGCCACGGAAAAAACCTTCTTCAACGTAGGCAACATCTCGAAGATCATGGATGTGCACAGTGCCACCCGCTTGTACTGCCTCAGAAAAAATGCTCAAAATCAATGGCAAAAAACTGCCTGGGCACGGAACCATGTTCTAAATGCAAACTGATAGTACCATCATCAACCAGCAAGCTGAAACAACCAAACAGTTTCAACCAGCAAGCTGGTCCAATCATCAACCAGCAAGCCGGTCCAATCAACTAGCAAGCTGGTTCAATCATCAACCAGCAAGCTGGTCCAATCATCAACTAGCAAGCTGGTTCAATCATCAACCAGCAAGCTGGTCCAATCATCAACTAGCAAGCTGGTTCAATCATCAACCAGCAAGCTGGCTGGGTCAATCATCAACCAGCAAGCTGGTCCAATCATCAACTAAGCTGGTTCAATCATCAACCAGCAAGCTGGCTGGGTCAATCATCAACCAGCAAGCTGGTCCAATCATCAACCAGCAAGCTGGTCCAATCATCAACCAGCAAGCTGGTTCAAAGCTGGACTACTTTACTTAAATCGAACAAGTTGCAACAGCACATCTTCCGATTCACCATTGGTGATTGCATCCTTCAGGGCGAACAAGTAGGCATGCTCTGGCTCTTCAGGGGAGACTCGGCGCAGGTTGCCCTTCGACACCGAGAGGTCTTCCGCAACAGCAATGACAGTCGGGCGGTCAAAGGGAGCCGGTCTGTCTTTGAAGATCTTGGACTGCAGCCTTTTGACGGAGTCCCTGTTGATTGGCACCTTTGGCGCTGCGCTCCACTAAGACCTCAAAGTGAAGATCTTTTTACTTTAGGCACTTAATGAAGATATTAGTAGTTATATGAACTTATCATAGAAGTGATTTTTACCTATTTTCACTTATTTTCACTTATTTTGCTTACTTTTTTATGTTTTTTTGTAATGAGACTAGCATTGATTATAGACGAGAGTTTTTTCGTCATATACTTTTTGAAAAGAGTTTTTTGCGTCAAATACATCTTTTTTTTCTTCATGGTGATTATTGTTCTTTTTAGGGTTCATCCTGTTCAGGAGTTATCCTTTTCAGGAATTATCCTTTTCAGGAACTACTCTATTCAGAATGAATCCTTTTCAGGAACTATCCCTCTCAGGAATTTTCCCTCTCATTGCGGCGCAGAAGAAGCATAATCTGGTTGCCATCATTGAGGCACAGAAGAAGGAAAAACAATCTGAAGGATGCTTCTTGAACAGAACTTTTACGAGTTTGGAAAGTAATTGCACCAAAAAAATAGTTCAAAGCGACCGACTACAAAATTCCTAGCAGCAAAAAACTTTTGATGCTCGAGAGTTCGATCAATCTAAACTTATAAATGTTGTATATTTCTCCATGTATTTTTATTTCAAAGACGTTTTTATTTTTTCGGATTATCAGCTTAGACAGTGAAATTTCAGGAAACACATATTTTTTTAAATGACATTTCCATCTCTTTGCAAATTTTAAGTTTTTAAAAATATAGATAACATATTTCATTTTTTAAATTATGTTGGAACTTAATATAGTTCACTTCCTGCAATTCCTTCCCTTTGTATGGAAAAAAAGTAATTCATATTTCCTTTGAAAAGGACCGCTTGTTTTTCTATAGCTGACCTTGTTGATCTTTTTGTCTTTTCTTTACATTATATATATATATTTAAATATATATAATGAAAATATGGGGATGTCTCAAAATGAGGTGTCCGTTTTTTCCCTTAAAGTAACCATTTTGGAACCAAAAACGGACACCTCATTTTGAGACATATCCATATTTGTTTTGAATTTAAGCATATATCTATAGAGAAAAAGGATCAAAAATTATCAATTAATCATAAATTTTCTGAGGTGTCTAAGTTGCTCAAACTTTAAATATTCTCAAAATTTATAAATTTTCTTAATGTTCTGATTTTTCTATTTTTTTGTAATTTTTTTGAATTTTCTGAATTTTCTGAATTGTCTTAATTTTTCTAAATTTTCTGAATTTTTGAAATTTTCTGAATCTTCTGAATTTTCTGAATTTTCTGAATTATATATATATATATATATTTCTGAATTTTCTAAATTTTCTGAATTATAGTTTCTGAATTTTCTGAAGTTTCTGAATTTTCTGAATTTTCTCAATTTTCTGATTTTTTTTTTGACATTTTTCGTTGTTTGTACATTTCTTAGATATATAAATTCCCACAATTTGCCTGCTTGATATAGTGAACATTTTCTTACAGGAACCTTTTTTTAATATAAACTGGCATCTTGAAATCTATATTTTTCCAGGAAGGAACCTTTTTTTACAGTGAGTATCTCTTACAGGAACTGACACCTAGCAAATGGTTTGTTCTCATCTTTTGTTTCAATCTGTTTCTTCCCAGTAAGTGTCCTTCACACGAACTGATCCCTACCAAAAGGTTTCTTCACAGTCATTATCCTTCACAAACTCTTTCTTCCCAGTCAGTATCCTGCAGAGAACTATTCCCTACATTTTTTTCCCTTTCAAAGAAGCATCCTGCAGAGAACTATTCCCTACAATTTTTTTCATTTCCAGGAAGTATCCTTGCAGAGAACTATTCTACAATTTTTTCCGTTCCAGGAATTATTGCAGAGAACTATTCCCTACAAAATTTTTCCTTTCCAGGAAGTATCCTGCAGAGAACTATTCCCTACATTTTTTTCCTTTCCAGGAAGTATCCTGCAGAGAACTATTCCCTACAAAATTTTTCCTTTCCAGGAAGTATCCTGCAGAGAACTATTCCCAACATTTTTTTTCCTTTCAAGGAAGCATCCTGCAGAGAACTATTCCCTACAAAATCTTTTCTTTCCAGGAAGTATCCTGCAGAGAACTATTCCCTACACAATTTTTCCTTTCCAGGAAGTATTTTTCAGAGAACTATTCCCTACAAAATCTTTTCCTTTCCAGGAAGTATCCTGCAGAGAACTATTCCCTACAAAATTTGTCCTTTCCCTGGAAGTATCCTGCAGAGAAATATTCCCTTTTTTTTTTTCCTTTCCAGGAAGTATCCTGCAGAGAAATATTCCCTAAAAAAAAATCCTTTGGATCTATCAAACACACCAAAAAATCAAATTTCACTTCTTATCGCTTCTTTTCGCTTATTTTGGCTTATGTTTGACTAATATTCTACTATATTTGCTTAGATCTTCCTTATTATGTTATAAGTTCACCTAAAAATTTAGTGGAACTTATAACAAAACATTTTTGAAAAAACAATTTGAACAAGATATTAGAAGGATAATAGTAACTTATCATATACTTATAAATTCATTAAGTGCCTAAAGTAAAAACATCTTCATTTTGAGGTCTCAGCACTTGAAGTTGATCCAGAACAGGTTGCCAGCGGCATCATAGGTCCCAGCGGTCTGCATCGCAGCTTTGAAGACAGTGTCGACGAACACTGCCTGACCCGGGTGAACAGTTAAGGGAAACAGAATGCAAAGAGTACTGCCACAAAACCTCCTGCTGTTGAGAGACATGGGTGGATCCACCCCAGTGCTCTCAACAGCGCCGAGCGCTCGGCACTGTTGAGAGGAGTTTTTTCAGCAACAAGGAAACTGTTGAGAGACATGGGGTGGATCCACCCATGTCTCTCAACAGTTTCCTTCTTGCTGAAAAAGCTCCTCTCAACAGTGCCGAGCGCTCGGCGCTGTTGAGAGCACTGGGGTGGATCCACCCATGTCTCTCAACAGTCCGAAGGTTTTCAACTGAGAAAACTAAGGGAATACAGAAACCTTCAGGGAATATAGAAACTAACTTAAAAATGCATTTCCAATACCGGCCTTGTGGCCGGCAAGATGGCTCGCCACTGAGACCTCAAAATGAAGATGTTTTTACTTTAGGCACTTAATTAATTTATAAGTATATGATAAGTTACTATTATCCTTCTAATATCTTGTTCAAATTGCTTTTTCAAAAATGTTTTGTTATAAGTTCCACTAATTTTTTAGGTGAACTTAAAACATAATGAGGAAGATCTAAGCAAATATAGTAGAATATTAGTCAAACATAAGCCAAAATAAGCGAAAAGAAGCGATAAGAAGTGAAATTTGATTTTTCTGTGTGCTTGATAGATCCAAAGGATTTTTTTTTAGGGAATATTTCTCTGCAGGATACTTCCTGGAAAGGAAAAAAAAAAAGGGAATAGTTCTCTGCAGGATACTTCCTGGAAAGGAAAAATTTTGTAGGGAATAGTTCTCTGCAGGATACTTCCTGGAAAGGAAAAATTGTGTAGGGAATAGTTCTCTGCAGGATACTTCCTGGAAAGAAAAGATTTTGTAGGGAATAGTTCTCTGCAGGATACTTCCTGGAAAGGAAAAAAATGTAGGGAATAGTTCTCTGCAGGATACTTCCTGGAAAGGAAAAAGATTGTAGGGAATAGTTCTCTGCAGGATGCTTCCTTGAAAGGAAAAAAAATGTAGGGAATAGTTCTCTGAAGAATACTTCCTGGAAAGGAAAAATTGTGTAGGGAATATTTCTCTGAAGGATACTTTCTGGAAAGGAACATTTTTGTAGGGAATAGTTTTCTGCAGGATACTTCCTGGAAAGGATTTTTTTTTTAGGGAATAGTTCTCTGCAGGATACTTCCTGGAAAGGAAAAAAATTGTAGGGAATAGTTCTCTGCAGGATACTTCCTGGAAAGGAAAAATTGTGTAGGGAATAGTTCTCTGCAGGATACTTCCTGGAAAGGAAAAAAATTGTAGGGAATAGTTCTCTGCAGGATACTTCCTGGAAAGGCAAACATTTGTAGGGAATAGTTCTCTGCAGGATACTTCCTGGAAAGGAAAAAAATTGTAGGGAATAGTTCTCTGCAGGATGCTTCCTTGAAAGGAAAAAAAATGTAGGGAATAGTTCTCTGCAGGATACTGACTGGGAAGAAAGAGTTTGTGAAGGATAATGACTGTGAAGAAACCTTTTGGTAGGGATCAGTTCGTGTGAAGGACACTTACTGGGAAGAAACAGATTGAAACAAAAGATGAGAACAAACCATTTGCTAGGTGTCAGTTCCTGTAAGAGATACTCACTGTAAAAAAAGGTTCCTTCCTGGAAAAATATAGATTTCAAGATGCCAGTTTATATTAAAAAAAGGTTCCTGTAAGAAAATGTTCACTATATCAAGCAGGCAAATTGTGGGAATTTATATATCTAAGAAATGTACAAACAACGAAAAATGTCAAAAAAAAAATCAGAAAATTGAGAAAATTCAGAAAATTCAGAAACTTCAGAAAATTCAGAAACTATAATTCAGAAAATTTAGAAAATTCAGAAATATATATATATATATATAATTCAGAAAATTCAGAAAATTCAGAAGATTCAGAAAATTTCAAAAATTCAGAAAATTTAGAAAAATTAAGACAATTCAGAAAATTCAGAAAATTCAAAAAAATTACAAAAAAATAGAAAAATCAGAACATTAAGAAAATTTATAAATTTTGAGAATATTTAAAGTTTGAGCAACTTAGACACCTCAGAAAATTTATGATTAATTGATAATTTTTGATCCTTTTTCTCTATAGATATATGCTTAAATTCAAAACAAATATGGATATGTCTCAAAATGAGGTGTCCGTTTTTGGTTCCAAAATGGTTACTTTAAGGGAAAAAACGGACACCTCATTTTGAGACATCCCCATATTTTCATTATATATATTTAAATATATATATATAATGTAATGAAAAGACAAAAAGATCAACAAGGTCAGCTATAGAAAAACAAGCGGTCCTTTTCAAAGGAAATGTGAATTACTTTTTTTCCATACAAAGGGAAGGAATTGCAGGAAGTGAACTATATTAAGTTCCAACATAATTTAAAAAATGAAATATGTTATCTATATTTTTAAAAACTTAAAATTTGCAAAGAGATGGAAATGTCATTAAAAAAAAATATGTGTTTCCTGAAATTTCACTGTCTAAGCTGATAATCCGAAAAAATAAAAACGTCTTTGAAATAAAAATACATGGAGAAATATACAACATTTATAAGTTTAGATTGATCGAACTCTCGAGCATCAAAAGTTTTTTGCTGCTAGGAATTTTGTAGTCGGTCGCTTTGAACTATTTTTTGGTGCAATTACTTTCCAAACTCGTAAAAGTTCTGTTCAAGAAGCATCCTTCAGATTGTTTTTCCTTCTTCTGTGCCTCAATGATGGCAACCAGATTATGCTTCTTCTGCGCCGCAATGAGAGGGAAAATTCCTGAAAGGGATAGTTCCTGAAAAGGATTCATTCTGAATAGAGTAGTTCCTGAAAAGGATAATTCCTGAAAAGGATAACTCCTGAACAGGATGAACCCTAAAAAGAACAATAATCACCATGAAGAAAAAAAGATGTATTTGACGCAAAAAACTCTTTTCAAAAAGTATATGACGAAAAAACTCTCGTCTATAATCAATGCTAGTCTCATTACAAAAACACATAAAAAAGTAAGCAAAATAAGTGAAAATAAGTGAAAATAGGTAAAAATCACTTCTATGATAAGTTCATATAACTACTAATATCTTCATTAAGTGCCTAAAGTAAAAAGATCTTCACTTTGAGGTCTTAGTGGAGCGCAGCGCCAAAGGTGCCAATCAACAGGGATTCCGTCAAAAGGCTGCAGTCCAAGATCTTCAAAGACGGACCGGCTCTCTTTGACCGCCCGACTGTCATTGCTGTTGCGGAAGACCTCTCGGTGTCGAAGGGCAACCTGCGCCGAGTCGCCCCTGAAGAGCCAGAGCATACCTACTTGTTCGCCCTGAAGGATGCCATCACCAATGGTGAATCGGAAGATGTGCTGTTGCAACTTGTTCGATTCAAGTAAAGTAGTCCAGCTTTGAACCAGCTTGCTGGTTGATGATTGGACCAGCTGCTGGTTGATGATTGGACCAGCTTGCTGGTTGATGATTGACCCAGCGAGCTTGCTGGTTGATGATTGAACCAGCTTAGTTGATGATTGGACCAGCTTGCTGGTTGATGATTGGACGAGCTTGCTGGTTGATGATTGACCCAGCCAGCTTGCTGGTTGATGATTGAACCAGCTTAGTTGATTATTGGACCAGCTTGCTGGTTGATGATTGAACCAGCTTGCTAGTTGATTGGACCAGCTTGCTGGTTGATGATTGGACCAGCTTGCTGGTTGAAACTGTTTGGTTGTTTCAGCTTGCTGGTTGATGACGGTACTATCAGTTTGCATTTAGAACATGGTTCCGTGCCCAGGCAGTTTTTTGCCATTGATTTTGAACATTTTTTCTGGGTTGATCTGAGGCAGTACAAGCGGGTGGCACTGTGCACATCCATGATCTTCGAGATGTTGCCTACGTTGGAGAAGGTTTTTTTCCGTGGCGTTTCTTGCCTTCAAACTTAAAAAAATTGTAACTGATATCATCAAATGTCCACTCTATGTACACAATGAGCTTTGGTTTTTATCCAGGTCAACTTGCGAAACAATATCATCGATGAGTTGAGGTGTGGGACTCCGCCGGCAGATCCGTGTTGCTCACGGCAGTCCTGTATGCATCTGCGGACGGCATCTATGGGTGGTGCATGCTTGGCCTTTTCCAGACAGACTTGAAGGTCTGGAAACACAACCCTCTTTAGCAACGACCAGTGGTAAGACCACTTCTGGTCAGGAATGGACTGACTACCAGTGCCTGGAATCAAATGGTGAAAATGATTGTCACCGATTGAAATTTTGAAATGATAACCTGAATTGGCTAGCTTGCTGGTCCTGAAATGGCCAGCTTGCTGGTGTTGAAATGGCCAGCTTGCTGGTCCTTCAAATTTGTTCTTCCAATGGCGAAGCACCGCGACTGATAAAGTGTTTGTTTGCATGGCCAGATTGCTGGCTGATCATAAATGTGCGCTGCCAGCTGGCTTGACTGAAACTTACACTTTACTGCCGCAAAATTTCCCAGGCCAAATGTCGTCCATTGTCAAGAGCCTCATTTGTATCCATGGGAATGATGCGACCACCGCCCCCTTCTGTGACTGCGAAAACCATCCAAGCCAGCAAAATGGGACAATGGACGCGAGCCAAGGAGAAGCCAGCGCCATGCCCGATGATGGTTCAAAAACGCCTCTTGCACAGGATGCCGCTGGAGCTTCTCAAGGCGAAGTACAACTATTTGAGGAACAACTCCGCGGCTTGGATGTTATTGTTGTTCACTGACTGAGGTTTGATTTTGTTTGACCGACGTTTTTCAAACTATTTTCGCTTCTTTTCAGCCTCAACTCAGAAGTGGCTCTCAAGCATAGACTTGGAAGAGGCCATGCGGAAGATCATTCGCCGACGGTCGGGGCTCCCTTCGACCTCCGATTGAAATTGACGCAAATCAAATTGAGCCCAAGAAGCAGCGCACTGACACTCACTGTGGGCATCACCCGTCGCCATGCATGTAAAGAAAGGGCCTTTGGCAAGTGAGCTGGCCAGTCAATGTCTTGTAATAAATTAAATGCAAAATATAGACAACAAACTGGCCAAAAGACCCTTACGGTGTTTGGCCAGTTTGTTGTTTCATATTTTGTTTCATATTATGTCTTACTCTTGCCAGCTAGCTGGCCTCTTAGCCGTTTTGGGGTTGTTTCAGTTGCCAGCAAGCTGGCATGTGGCCAGCTAGCTGGCCGCTTTTTGCAATCTTCCTCATTCTGAACAGATGCGTCAGTGCCACCTTAGCACACTGATCTTGGCTGTTCGAATTGCCATGAATTTTGATCCTGGCCAAAATATCATTAACGATTCCAAAAAAAACAGCATGGATGTTTCCAAGAATGGTTGTTTCTTTAGCATGGATGCTTCACTGGCATCTGATTTGGGCAATTTTCAGTGCATGTGATGCTTCTTCAGCATGGGAAAATGCATGTTATGCTTCTGCAGCATGGGGCAATGCATGTGATGATGCTTCTTCAGCATGGGAAAATGCATGTTATGCTTCTGCAGCATGGGGCAATGCATGTGATTGATGATGCTTCTTCAGCATGGGGCAATGCAACATGATCCATTAATTTTAAGGGCAATAATTTGATACAATTGATCTATTAATATTACTAATTAGTCCACATTTAAATACATTTGGTCTAGATCTTATTTAACTGAGGCAACTGGCCTTTCATTTTTTTATTTTGATCATTTCATAATTAAATAGTACAATTCCATTCTCCAACCAACTCATCATCACAAATGGATATTTTTAACCAGAGACACTGGTGTAAACATTGAACCACATCATCAAGCACTTGGAACTTGCCATGGGGCATAGTTTTTGTATTCCCTTATTCCCGCTTAACCGCCAGTAAGTAGTAGTAGTAGTAGTAGTAGTAGTAGTAGTAGTAGTAGTAGTAGTAGTGGTAACTATAAGCGAGGTAGAAGCGAGAAAAAAAGGAGGTACAAGCGAGAAAATTTTGGAGGTACAAGCGATGCGCCGACCACGTCAATGCACCTGGGATATGCAGACCCCTTCCACGATGAGCTCCCTTCAGCAGACTTTGACTTTGCAGAGCCCTTTGAAAATGATGTCAAACTGAACCCTTTGAAGATGAAGCCGCTGTAGATTTCGGAGTCGATGAAGAAGATGCTGCTTCAACCTTCGGAGCTGCTCTCAAAAGCGGATTCGCCCTAGAGATTGTGACCAGGAATGCTTTTTCGCAGGTGGGCCCGAAGAGACTGCACGAGACGGCCCGGCTGATGATGATGATTTTGCAACACCCTTAGGTCTTGGGACCAAGCGAGTGACTTCCGAAGCTGACTGAGAAAGAGGCTTTGGTGGAAAAGTCAAGGGATCTTGTGTATACTCAGTTTGATCAAGCTCCTCGTCACCGCTCTCAGGCTCCCAAGTTGCCGGCGAGTACCGGGGACGCTGCTCCCCACCAGAGTTAGCAACACGAATTTCTTCCCACTGCACCCCTTGATTCAGGTTATGCTGAATCCAGGCCAATCTCTTCCTCCGAGCCGACCCACCTCCTCTGATTCCAAACCATGGGCGAGAACGATCACTCATGGGCGCGGGGTTTTGAATCAAATTTGAAGGAGCCCAAACCCTAATGAAAAGATTCCCCCAAGTGTCAACAATCAATCAAAGACCGGTACGGCTGATAACCGCTTGAATCGCCTAGAAACAGCCAAAACCAAAAGGGGTTACTAAAAGACCACCGCGCACTAGCCCAGGGCAGCGGCTGCGGCCTGTTTTCATCTTGAGCCAAAGTAATCATCAGACAACCTTTTCAGGAGAGGTCTCTACAATGAATAATAAGGGTTTAATTTACACCATATTTTTCAAGTATGATGATGTTGAGGACGATAGTGTTAGGAAGGTGGTGACAAGGATGATAATGTTGATGTTGCGGAAGATGAGGCGGAGGTTGATGATGTTGAGGATGATGAGGTCACAAAGGGGGAAGATGATGATGTTGAGGATAATGGTGTTGGGGAGGAGGACCGATCCCAAGACCGGGGACCACACTTTGTGCGGGCCTGCGCAGTCGAAATGCACTTGGACATTTCACAAGAGCCACTTGTACTAGTAGTAGTAGCAGTAGCAGTATGCGCGGTGCCACTGGTAGTAGTCGTCGTTTAGTAGTAGCACAAGTATTTGCAATAGAAGCAGACGTACTATCGCAACAGCAGCAAGAATAGTGGTAGTAGCAGTTGCGTAATACTGGTCATGGCGGTGGGAACAATACGCGAGGAGTAGTAGGAGTCATAGAACCTAGGAGGAATACGAAGACCGGTGCGAAAAACAGGAAGAATAGGAATAGCAAGAACAGCTTGAATAGTAGGAATAATCGGATGAGAGGACGGCACCAAACAAAAACGCAACAGCAAGAACAACAACAGAAAACAAAGCAAAGGCAAAACAAAGGAAGACAGGGAGATGGCAAAAAGCACTTTTTGGCCTTCAAATTGCGCCCAGGAGCACAAAAAAGGAAAGCGGAGAACGGTGCCCCGCAAAACGTTCAATCAGTCATGCCACTTCGCCACGCCCGGGGGCTGCTTGTAGATTCTTCCGCCCGGAGTCGAATAGCTTGGTCGTAAAATATAACTGAGGTGCATGCATTCTAGGTACAGGCGGCTTTGAAAGCATAAAATTCAATCCTGGCTCTGTTTGCTATGGTAACAAGCTACCCATAGACGCACACTTGCACACAACCCTGTGGACCAACGATGGCATGAAGAAGCCCCACCCTACACATGTGGCTGTTTCATGAACGTTGGTCAAAACTCGTCAAGCCTTATTCAAGCCTTATATTATATTCAATGCTGGATTGTCTGCAGGTTGTCGGTGTTGAACGTTGCTGAACCGCTGATGTACCTGTTTCAGTGCGATGCAAAGGGCATCAATGAGCAAGTTGTGTTCTGACATGTTGCAAGTGGCATGATCTTGGCCTCGGGAAAGTGAAAACATCGCGTGAGATATATCCATAAAAAATGCCCACAAACGACGACTTGCAAATGCAACATCTATGAAAACAGCTGTCAGCTTCAATGGAACGGCCCGGTGATAAATCCCAATTAAGCGAAACATGCAAGAGGAAAATAAAAACCAGTCACCAGCCAAAACAATCGTCTTTCAAGGCGCGTGAGGACACACCAAACGACGCCAAATCTGCTTTGTCGCGCGTTGGCTGTAGCATAACATGTTTAGGAAGCCATGGTGCTCAGACTGACATGACACTTGGCCGCCAAATTTTCATTCATGAAATACCTTCAATGAAGCACATTGAGTGTAGGATATTGTAGGTCGATACCGGAAGCAACGTGTATGTGTGTGAAAGAATCAACACAATTTTTGCCAAGCAAACCTTTGCCTTCCTCCATGCATGAACCCACTCCCCTGTCAGCTATATGATTTTGGAAGCAATGCTGGCTCTGCTCGTCTACTCAGGCTTTCTTGAAGCAACCTTGTTGCCATGGCTGGAGATAAATGATGGGATCAGCCATTGCATAGCCGAAACTATTTGACATGATGCAGAGACGCAGGCAGCATCGTGTGGACCCAGGTTCACCAATAGCCTGGTTGCGACAGGGAGAACGAAGTTTTCCCACCAGGGGATGTCCATCCTAACCCAGTAGCAGCCTCCAGTCACGATCCACAAGTGCTTCTCTGCAGGGAACTCTGAGGTGCTCATCGATGACCATGAAAACATCATTCCAAGTCGAGCACTCTCGCTTCGACCAAAGTAGCTTAAAGCCTCATGATCTCCTTGATTCTTAACATTCCAAGTCAATCTTGCAGGGCCAATCATGCCCGACGTAGCGTCAGAAATCAACGAACCAATCATCCTCCTTACTGCCGAAACACTGCCGCACATAGTCTTCATGGTGTGGCTTCCCCAATCACTGCGACAATTCCAAAGCACTTTAAGGATGATGGGAGGACTGATTGATAGCTCCTGGCTAAGGAGGAGCTGTTGAAAAAACATTCCAGCATCAGCGCCTCTATCTTCAGCTTGAGAGGCAACAACGTAAAACACTTCCCTGCGAGACTTCATTCTTGCAACAGCGGCCTGCAGACTTGAGACCTCCTGAGGCGTCGTCATGACCACATCAACGCTACTTCTACCCTGTGATTCTAGCACATTCAGAATACATGGCCAAAGCAACTCAAATTCCGTAGTTGGATTTTGGAGCTGGACGAAAATACCAATGCGCCTTTTGGAAGTTCCCCTTCGAGAGACTAGCAAATTGTTCAGCCAGTCCACCACGTGTGATACTCGAGTTGTCACAGCAGAACCCACGAATCCGGGAAGAACTGCTTGTCTGCCTGCCTCACCAACTTGATACAGCACCCCAGCGGGCTGGTTGATGATTTTTTTCAACTTGCCTTCAAGCGTTGTTTGCTTCACAGTCTTCATAATAAAACAGTCATGGGAATGTCGAAAAGCCAACTCAGAGCGAATGGTCAGCACAGGAACAGCAAAGGATCTGGCATGAATCACCTCAAATGCAAAGTCTGGCAAAGACAGGCTGACATGCAAATCTGCTACAGCTATGTATCGCAGAAGCTCCCTCCAATCCGAGACAAATATGAGGTTAGTAGGCAGCGATAATCCCTGTTGCATCTCCTGCACTGGTTCGTGCTGGTACAGCACTATCAGCCAGTCATGGCCAAATCTAGCTTTCATCATCTCAACCAGCCTTGGTGATGAGAGATCGACCTCCCTTTTGCTGCACCAAGGGTTGGCGACAACCGTGACCAAAAATCCATCCAACGAGATTCTGTGAGCAGATCTGAGTTCATCGCGATCTTTTGACACTTGGGTGGAAAATCTTGACGAAGCCTCGGCAGTGCGCAGAAATGGTCGGAACGTCAGGTATTTCCCACTGTCTTTAGCCCACTCCTCGCGAGCTGCATCAGAAGTGAAAAAGACGGCATCAAAATTTGCCATTGCCAAGCTGATTTGCCGCATGTCCTGGACGTCGTCTTTCTCTCGGCCTCTGCAGTCTAGAGGCGGGTAGTAGTACCACACCAAACGAGATCGTCGCAATCCATCATGAGGCAAGCGCAAGCCAACCTTCTGCCACAGCGCTGAGAAACACAAAATGATATGCGGGTCGTTTCCATTGAAGGATGCAGAAGCCATTTTCCAAACCTTTGAATTTACATTTTCTCCCTTTAGCACCTCTGCAAGAGCGGGGTTCACCTTCACTCTGAATTTGGCTTCGGCCTGCCGGTGTCCGCGGTAGACACTTTGACCGCGAAGTTCTCGGAGTTCTCCACCAGCGGCGCTCTCCACGACGACCACATGTCCCAAAGCAACAAGTTCTGCAGCCAGGTCCAAGGCAAAGAGATTGTCGGGAGTTGCCGCAAGGTCCACCAACCAAAACAAAAAAGACAAACGCAAGCTTGAGCCGTGCCTTGGCCGAGCGACACTTACAACACTGGCGATGTCGGCCCCGGTATTGGCAATATCATGCGATACCACAGTTGGTTCTGAGTCAATTTTTTGTCTCCTCAAAGGTGCCGTGGTGCTCCAGATAGCAAAACACACAAAAAAAACAAGAACCAGCGTCTGCAGCACGTAGCGGCGCAAAAAAAACATGGCGATCGCGATGACAAGGTGAAACTCGCACGTACTGTGACTCAGGGCATGGATTGGCGCTCTCAGGCCCTCAGTGTATCCTCTCAAAGTATGCTGCGTTTCTTCAGTCATTGGTGTGTTTGAATGCTATGCGTAGTTAGTCTGTGGGAAGTGGGTTCAGTCCGGTTCCCTTGGCTGTCCTGCATTTGCGGTCGTTGCGTAATTACGATTTTGTTCGTGTGAAATAGTTGTTTCATTGAAACATGTGTTGTAAAGTTTCTACGCCTAGAGGCCGCCTGCCGGTGATGAACTAGAGCTGTGACGCCATCCTCACCCGCACTGCACCATTTCGTGCCTGGAGCAGTTTGGCTTGCCAGAGACTGCACCATCTTCAAAAAACGGCCGCGCGAGAAACCAACTGTTTGCAGCACACCTTCGGAAGAATTTCGGAATAGATAAAACACCGACAAAAGTTCACCAACAAGTCTATTAGACGTGAGGATATGAAGCATCGGATCTCTATCAAGTCCTTGGGGAGCGCAAATTTGAAATGCAAATCAGCACGGATGCCCGAGACCAATCTAGATCCACAGAGAGGACGAGGGAGAGGAAGAGGGAGAAGAGAAGAGAGTAGACGAGAAGAGAATAGACGAGAAGAGAAGAGGATAGACGAAAAGAGACGAGAAGAGACGAGACGAGAAGAGACGAGACGAGACGAGAAGAGAAGAGAAGAGAAGAGACGAGACGAGACGAGACGAAACGAGACGAAACGAGACGAGACAAGAAGGGAAGAGAGGAGAGGAGAACAGAGGAGAACAGAGGAGAACAGAGGAGAACAGAGCAGAACAGAGGAGAGCAGAGGAGAACAGAGGAGAACAGAGGAGAACAGAGGAGAACAGAGGAGAACAGAGGAGAACAGAGGAGAGCAGAGGAGAACAGAGGAGAACAGAGGAGAACAGAGGAGAACGAGAGGAGAAAAGAGGAGAAAAGGGGAGAAGAGGGGAGACGAAAGGAGAGGAGAAGAGAGGAGAAGGGAGGAGAAGGGCGGAGAAGAGGGGAGACGAAAGGAGAGGAGAAGAGAGCAGAAGGGAGGAGAAGAGAAAAAAAGAGAAAAAAAGAGAAAGCTTTAAAAAACGAAAGAAATAAAAACAAAACAGGAAAGAAGAGAAAAAGTGAAGAGGATAAAAGAAGAGAATAAAAGAGAACAGAAAAAAAGAGAAAAGAAAAAGGGAAAATAACAAATAAAACGGAAAAAAAGAACATTGTGAAAAAGAACGAAAAAACAAGAGAAAGAAGACAAGCGGAAAACAGATAAGAGAAAAAAAGACAAGAGAAAAAAGGCAAGAGAAAAACAGACAAGAGAATAAAAGACAAGAGAAAACAACAAGAGAAAAAAGACAAGAGAAAAAAAGACAAGAAACAGAAGAGAAGAGAAGAGAAGAGAAGAGAAGCGAAGCTAGGGGAGAGGGGGAGGGAGAGGGAGAGGGAGAGGAGAGGGAGAGGGAGAGGGAGGAGAGGGAGAGGGAGAGGGAGAGCAAGAGGAAGAGGAAGAGGAAGAGGAAGAGAAGGGAGAGAGATAGAGATGCCTTTTCATCGGTCATAGGTGAAACCATGCAACCCTGCATGAGGAGGAACATGTACAACTGTAGAACTGTATGGGTATATCTGCGTCTGCGCAAACACGCGCGCATTACGATCAAACCTGAAACCAGTTGCCCAAACCTTTGGCAGCAAAATCAAAAGACTACAGTGACTACAGCCCGATGAGCTGTTCAGAATGCCGCAGCTAAGGCAAAAATATAGGCGCTGCACCAATGGAGACATGCTCAGATACAGATGGTTTCGAAGCCGGGTGGGGGTGCCATGCCAAGGCTGTATCCCCAACGTCCAGGGCGCTTTTTTTGCTACCGAAACGGCAGAGCTTGCAAGACCTGTCGGCAGTGACACCCTTACGCACTGAACTATGAGCCTGAAGCAAAAATCCGCCAGGCTTGGAGGTCACTATATGCACGCACAAATGAGTCGAAAATCGCAGGCTCACTATATCTGCCCAGACCAAGCCAATCCATCCTCGTCAAAGGAAACGATGTACGAACGGATGTCAGCGCGAAGCTTTCACATCACCTTGTCAACCAAACAGGTGGCAACAGCACTTGTTCTTTAGTTCATCCCATTCCATCCTGTTCCCTTACGTTCCGTTCCATTTCCCCTCCATTCCACTCCACTCCACTCCACTTCGGTCCTTTCCTTTCATTTACTCATTTCATCAATTTATGTCATTCGTGTCATTCATTTCATTCGTTTCATTCATGTCATTCATTTCATTTATTTCATGTCATTAATTTCACTCATTCCATTCATTGAGTCAACTCATTCATTCATGTCATTCATTCAATCAATTCATTCAATCAATTCATTCAGGTCCTTTTTTCATTCATGTCATCATTTAATTCGTTTCATTTGTTTCATTGGTTTCCTTTATTTCATTCACTTCATTTCGCTTCATTTCATGTCATGTCATTCATTCCATTCATTCACTCAGTCATTTCACTCATGTCATGTCATTCACTCATGTTGTTTCCTTTCGTTTCGTTTCATTTCATTTCGTTTCATTTCGTCTCATTAATTTCATTCATTTCGTTTCATTTCGCTTCATTTCATGTCATTCCATTCGTTCAATTTCATTTCCACTCATTTGAATTCATGTCATTTATTTCATTTTTCATGTTCAAAGTTTGCTTTATTTCATTTTTCATCTTATTCAATCTTTCATTATTTTAGGTTTCGTTTGTTCATGCCTTCATATTTGTTCTGTCATCCTATTCATTCTTTCACTCCCTTCCTTCATTCCGTCATTCCAGCCTTCACTCCGGCCAACCCTTCCATCCCAGAAACAAGAAGAAGTGCCGTACAAGAGATGCAAAGGAGGAGAGATTGTTTCAAAGAGCCTTTGCCTCCCCGTCCCGAGAGAGGACAACTTGCCCGCCCCAAAAAACAACGCACAAATACAAAAAGAGGAATGCAAAGAAAAGGCCCCAGTCCCTTGCAGAAAGGAAAACGTTTTTTTTGGACCTCGTTCCATTTCTTTTGGACCTGGACACTTTTCATGGACCTTACTACAATTCTTTTGGAGATGGCTGCCCTTTTTTTGGACCTGCACACCCTCCTGCTGGACCTGCGCACCCTCCTGCTGGACCTGGCCCTTCCCCAAACCACACCCCCTTTGGATAGATTCTCCAAGCTGCGTCTTGGTCGCAATTGTTGAAACAAGATGGCAGGAAGCATTTCAATACATTGTGTGGTTCAGTGCCTCCTTCCCATTCTGCCCTCTTCTTCTCTATTTCTACTCTTCACACCTCTTCCAGCCTTTCGGTTACGCAGAGGCTCAACTTGGTGTCAACCTGTTTGGAAGTGCCCCACTTGGGGGCATTCATCTGGCTTCAATATCTAAACTTCCCCCCTGGTACCTCTCAGCAATTTCCTGCATTCCTTCACTTGGTCTCAAGACTTCACCTCTGGCCTTTTAACAGCTTTTCGCATGCATCTCAACTTGGTTTCGATGTCTAGGCTCCCCCCCCTTGTCTCTCAATAACTTTGTGCGCTCATCTGGTTTCAATATCTAACTTCCCCCCCTGTGCCTGTCATCACACTTCCTAAACTTCCTGCATTCATTGGGTTTCAATATCTATGCTTCCCCCGTAGCCTCCCCACAACTTCTTGCGTTCATTTTGTTTTAATATCTAAGCTTCCTGCCCGGTACCCCTCAGCAACTTCCTGCATTGATTTGGTTTTATATCTGGTTCCGCTGTGGCCTCCTAAAGTCCCCCCCACCCGTGCCTCCCAACAGCTTCCCGCACTCATGCGGTTTCAATATCTAAGCTTCCCCCCTCGTCTCTCCACAGCTTCTTGCATGCACCGTCATTTGGGTTCAATATCTAGACTTCCGCTTCTCGTCTCAGCAACTTCTTGCGTTCATCCTTGTTTCGATGTCTAACTTTCCCCTCTCCCACCTGCCTCTCTCTCACCAATTTTCTGCGGTCACCTGGCTTCAATATCTACATGTTCCCCCGTTTCTCTCAACACCTTCTTGCATGCATCTTGTCTCAATATCTAAATTCCCTCCACCCTGCGCCTCTCAGCTGCTTCCGGCATTCATTTTTGGATCCCAAAAATTCCCCCTGCGTCTCTCAGCATTTTTTTGCATGTATCTTCATGCATCTTCATTTAGTTTCATGTCTAGGCTTCACCCCTCATCTCTCAAAAACTTTTTGCGCTCATCCTGTTTCAATATCGAACTTTCCCTTCCCCCTATGTCAGGTGCCTTTCAATTTCCTGCATCCATGTCGCTTCATACGTAGACTTCCCCCATTGGCCTCTCCACCACTTCTTACGTTTTTTGTTTCAATATCCGAACTTCCCCGGCATCAACAACTTTTTGCATGCATCTTGTGTGTGTATGTATGCATGTATGCATGTGTGCATGTGTGCATGTATGCATGCATGCATGTATGCATGTATGCATGTATGCATGTACGTACGTACGTACGTACGTACGTATGTATGTATGTATGTATCGATCGATCGATCGATCTATTTATCTATCTATCTGTCTGAATCTGTCTATCTATATCTTTTTCTATCTATCTATCTGTCTGTCTGTCTGTCTGTCTATGTATGCATGCAGCATGCATGTATGTATGTTTGTTTGTTTGTTTGTTCGTATGTATGAATGTATGACTGCACGTATGTATCTGGAAAAAAAGCTCGCGCGAGCGGCGCCTAAATAGACCTACTTTTTCAGATTCCACGGCCTGCCATGGCCTGCCCCCCTGTATGTGAGAGCGTCATTCGAAACATGATTTCAGCCCTGCCTCTTCCTTGCCCAAGAGCAACTTCAGCTGATGCTAGCGTTCGTGATTAATTCACTCATTCGTCCAGTATTCAAGCATGCAATCATTCTTTCATTCAACCATGCACTCTTTCTTTCATTCATTTCAATTTCATTTCGTTCCATTCCATGTCATTTCATTCGCCAACCAACCAGTCAAGCCAATCATTCAGTTGTATTGTTTTCAGCTCAGCTCATTTTATCCAATTCTATTTTCAGTTTCTCCGTAAATCGCAATTTCAATTTAGATTTCTTTTTCATGTCAATTCGACGCATCTCAGTTCATTTCAACTCACTTCAAATCAAGTCAACCGGGTCAATTCAGCCAATCGTTCAACCATTTAGCCAGTCATTCATGCATTCAGCTAGTCAGCCAGCAAGCGACTGACTCATTTACTTGTCCCCTCATCCGGCCAGCCACCCTTTCATGAAGTCACACATTATTCTTTCACTCACTCATTCATGCACGCATTCACTCATTCGCGCGTTCAACGTCTCATTCGTTCATTCCTTCAATCAATCATGCATACATACAGTCATTCACTCACCCACCCGCTCACTCAGTCACTCCGGCATCCATTCGTTCCATTAATCACTCAGTAGGCATCTAACGCCAACAACCTTTCATGCATTGTGCATGCTACAGACCTCCCTATTTGGTTCCTTGCTGTTTTCCGAAACTTCTGCCCCGGCACGGCCAGGCACTGCGGGTAGCCACTTGGACAAAACAATTTCCGGGTAGCAACTCAGAGCAAACAATGTCCGGCAATATAATCAGGGCCTAGCTTCAAGTCTTCTGCCGCTTGGATGAGAACAGAGCCGTCAATGTGGATTGAGATGTCCAAGGCTGCGTCCCCCGCGTCTCCGTCCATCTCGCATTTAGGTGAAGAGGCTGAAGCTTCAAGCCTCCCAACTCTGGACAGGCAGCAAGACAAAACTCACAAAACTGAAAATGAAATTGCTTGAAGAAGCTTCGGCGGCATCCCCAACAACCGCAACGTCTTGTTTTTACAAATCTTCTGAAGCGTGCAGCGAAGCCAAGCACTGGAAACACCTCAGCTGGGTTGCCATAATTTAATGGCCGCAAATCCAGTTGAACCTGACCTGGCTCTGCAGCGGTTGGTCGCGGGCCCCACTCGGCTGATAGCACCTGCTATTGACGAAAGGTCGTGTCCGGAAACGGAGAACCAGGCCGGGCGGTGCAAGGGTCACAGCAGAGGGGGGTAGGTGCCTAGGTTGGCAACCCCAAACAACACCTGGCTCTGCGCCAAAGGCTGCTAGACCTCCTCCGGAACCTTCTCTTGGAACCCTGTTGAACCTGACCTGGCTCTGCACCAAAGCCTGTGGGAACTTTCCTCCGGAACCTTCTCCGGAACGTTGTCGAACCTAACCTGGCTCTGCACCAAAAGCATTTATCCTGGAGCCTTATCCGGAACCTTCTCCGCAACCCTGTTGAACCTGACCGGGCTCTGCACCAAAGCCTCCCGGGACCTTCTCCGGAACCTTCTCCAGAACCTTCTCCGGAACCCTTTTGAACCTAACCTGGCTCTGCACCAAAGCCTTTATCCCGGAACCTTCTCCAGAACCTTCTCCGGAACCCTGTTGAACCTAACCTGGCTCTGCACCAAAGCCTTTATCCCGGAACCTTCTCTGCAACCTTCTCCGCAACCCTGTTGAACCTGACCTGGCTCTGCACCAAAGCCTCCCAGACCTTCTCCGCAACATTCTCCGGAGCCTTTTCCGGAACCCTGTTGAACCTGACCTGGCTCTGCACCGAAGCCTCCCAAACCTCCTCCGGGACCTTCGGACCCTTCTCCGGAACCTCGTTGAACCTGACCCGCGCCTGCACCAGTGCACACCGCAGCTATTCTGGGGTGAAGGCCCCATTAGCTTACTCTGTTGGGGAAAAACAAGATGCAGCCCACGAACCCGAATGCGGTCAGGTAGGACACTTTTGTGAAACAAGTTAATTGAACAGGCTACATTTTTCCCCTGTTACCGTACCAGTGCACTGTGGACTGTGAAAAGCGGAAGAGGGTGGAGTGCAAAGTGTGGAGTGTGAAGTGTCCTGAAGTGTAAAGTGTAGAGTGTCGAGTGTAAGGTGTGGAGTGTGGGGGACAAAGTGTGGAGTGTGGAGTGTAGGAGTGCGGAGTGTAAAGTGTGGAGTGTAAAGTGTAGAGAGTAGAGTGCGGAGTGTAAAGTGTGGAGTGTAAAGTGTAGAGAGTAGAGTGCGGAGTGAAAAGTGTGGAGTATGGAGTGTGGAGTGAGGGGTGTAAAGTGTAAAGTGTGGAGTGCCGACTCTAGAGTGTAAAGTGTAGAGCGCGGGGTGTGGAGTGTGAAGTGTAGAGTGTGGAATGTGAAGTGTGGAGTGTAAAGTGTACAGTGTGGAGTGTAAAGTGTAAAGTGTGGAGTGAGGAGTGCAAAGTGTGGAGTGTAAAGTGTAAAGTGGGGAATCTCGCGTGTAGAGTGTGGAGTGTAAAGTGTAAAGTGTGGAGTGCGAAGTGTGGAGTGTAAAGCGTGAAGTGTGGAGTGTGGAGTGTAAAGTGTAGATTCTGGAGTTTGGAGTGTAAAGTGTGGAGTGTAGAGTGTGGAGTTTAGAGTGTGGAGTGTGAAGTGTAGAGTGTAAAGTGTAGAGTGTGGAGTGTCGAGTGAGGAGTGGGGAGTGTAAAGTGTAAAGCATTGAGTGTGAAGTATTGAATGTAAAGTATTGAGTGGAAAGTGTGGAGTGTGGAGTGTGCAGCGCAAAGTGTGGAGTGTAATTAAAGTGTAAAGCATGGAGTGTGGAGTGAGGAGTGTAAAGTGTAGGGTGTGGAGTCTGAAGTGTAAAGTGTGGGGTGTAAAGTGCGGAGTGTAAAGTGTAAAGTGCGGAGTGCGGAGTGTAAAGTGTAGAGTGCGGAGTGTAATGTGTGGACTGTAAAGTGTCAAGTGTAAAGCGTTCAGTTTAAAGTGTGGAGTGTGGAGTGTGGGGTGTAAAGTGCAGTGTAGAGTGTGGAGTGTATAGTGTCAAGTGTAAATTGTAGAGTGTAAAGTGTAAACTGTGGAGTGTAAAGCGTAAAGTTCAAAGTGTGGAGTGTGGAGTGTGGAGTGCAAAGTCTAGTGTGGAGTGTGGAGTGCGGAGTGTAAAGTGGAGTGCAAAGTGTGGAGTGTGAAGTGTAAAGTGCAAATTGTGGAGTCTGGAGTGCACAGCGTGGAGTGTAAAGTGTAGAGTGTAAAGTTTAGAGTGCGGTAAAGTGTCGAGTGTGGATTTTGGAGTGTGGGGTGTAAAGTGTAGTGTAAAGTGGGGAGTGTCGCGTGTAGAGTGTGGAGTGTAGTGTGCGGAGTGTAAAGTGTAATGTGTGGAATGTGGAGTGTGATGAAGTGTGGGCTGTAAAGTGTAAAGTGTGGAGTGTGGAGTGTACAGTGTAAAGTGTCGAGTGTGGAGTGTGGAGTGCTGCGCCTGCCACGCAAAATGACGACAGAGATCTCCAAAATGCTTTGCCTGCCACGAAAACTGCAACTCATCTTGTGAAAATGACGCCAAGGTATTGCGCCTGCCACAGCTAAGGACTTCAAGTTGGAATGTCACAAAGTGCCGCGCCTGCCACGCAAAACGACATGACAACCTGCTTGGAAACCTTGCAGCTTCCCCTGTAGACACGGCGAGGCCACACAGGTTGCGAACGGTTGCGCACGGTTGCGAACGCTTGAGAACGATTGAGCAACGTCGAGCGAACACACCCTCAACCCCCAGACCCCCAGAGTGAAACGGGAACCCTTGCTACGCACTCGGGAATAATGAAACTACACAACTTGAGGCCAAGCGTAGCTGAGGATAGCTGGCAGGGAAAGACAAGGTCCTATAGCAAGCTCAGAAACGCGCTTTTGTTCTTGGACCTTGCATGACTTTAGCTGACGTGGCCTCCATGGCAAAGAATACGGAAAATGGTTTCAGCTTCTGGGCAAACAGGTCCTTGTGCCTAAACATGCGTGTACCTGTGCCAGCCATATGCATGTCACATGAAACATGTCACCTCCATGGGTTTTTCAGATCCCTCTCCTTATTGAAGCTGACGTCCTTTTTTTCTCTGAATTATTGCCGCGCAGTTCGGTTCTGCGCCACATCCATTGCCAGACCCTTTGCTTCAATTTTGAGGAGTGGGTCACTAAGTCACCAGTGCATTTTTTTTGGAAGCTTCCTTGGGAAGCCAGCACTTCAACGATTTCCAATCTGAATCAATGGTCTGTGTTCCACTGATCTTGGACAATCCTTTGGGCACCTTACGAATTGTGGAAGCATATTCTTTATGCTGATGATTCACTTGAAAACAAGGAACTTTCAAAACTTTCGCAGCTTTGGACCATGCACGGGCACCATCAGCATAGATAGCAGTAGGCCTTTTGAGCTGACAGCTGAAAGAAGCTTTGAGTTTCGGATCTCCTCCCATGATTCTTGCGGTGGGCGGCTTTTGGGCAAGCAAACCTAGAATGTCCCCCCCCCCCCCCCACCCCATGATCAACGTAACATCATGAGCGTCACATGAACGTTAACATCCCAACCCACCCCACCCCAACCCACGCCATCAGCAAAAAAAACAAAAAACAGAAAAACACCAAAAAAGCAACAAAACACCCAGGCGCCCTGCAGCGCCCATGGCAACTAGTTAGATGAATTTATTATAAACAAACTGAAAACTGGGGAGGCCCTTCCTGCAGCTATTACTGGTACATTTCAACCCATTCAATGCTTGTAGGCCAGTGGCAGGTCAATGGTGAACCTAATACAACTAAAGGGCGCTGCTGCACTTTGATGTGTTTCAGACGGCCGCCCCGCCTCTATCTGGCCTGGCCTTGGCTTTCTCAAGCCCATGGCGTTGCCACTTGAAAACCCTTGCGGCGGACTTCCTTCCCTACCTGGCCTGGGACCTCGCGCCAGTGGAATGGACTTCAACAAGATTCTTTGCGGAGCCTCTTCGGGCCGCAAGGAATGAGAAAATATCACGCTGTATGGCAGGATGAGGTGGCCAAGCAAGTGTCGTTAGGGGCCTCTCTGGCAGCCACTAGCTGCTAGTGAAATTCTCATGGAAGAAGATTTGTAAAAATCTGGCGCAATGGACAAGATGCTCAAGAAGAGACTTTGCCATCTCGGGTTCAAAGATGGCACTTGCTTCGATGTGCCTGGTTGACGTGGAAGCAGCGGTACTTGATCAATCGAGATTGTGGCTATGCTGCCTTACAACGAGGACGAGCCCTACAACCAGAATGATGCCTGGGCCGCATGCTGCATCGGCCGCCATGTGATCTTCACTGGTGATCAATCACAAGGACAAAAGCGCCGCGGCTGCGCCAGTGCCACGCCGGGTCTTGGAGCCAGTACTTTCTTGTCTGGCTGTGGCCCCGTCCGTCGCTATACATGATGAGGCTCACGGAAGCTGACTTCGATATGACCGAGATCAAGTTCATGCGGAGCGAGCACCTTCTACTTTGAGCTGGAGCGCGCCTGGGCACTGAATGCGGGCACATGCCTTTGAAATACCCATCTGGCCATGTAGAGGCCGGCAGCACACTTGCTATTCACTCTTGCTGCGCAGAGATAATTTCACCCAGACATTAGCATCATCTGGAGCAAAAGCACCACGGTTCGATTCCCAGACTTTGACGTCGGAAGTGCTTTTCTCGCTCTGTGCGACACGGAGGAACTTGGATCAAAACAATGAGCGTGCTACAGGCACTCAATGCTCCTCTCCTCGAGAAGGCTTGGCGTAGACACGTGTTTCAACTTGCAACTTTGTATTCTTGCCCGCGGCGTCAACGCATTTGTCGACAGAAAATTTCAAGCACCCCTTTCGCGTTGTACTCTACAGTTTTCAACTAGTTCTGGTGTTAAGTTTGGACCCGCCCTTGCTCAACATGCACCCCAGGTAAAGTCCCAAATCAGCCCCAGGTTCGCTTCGCGACTTATTGCCGAGCAGTTCCCAGCCTTCGGCCATATTTTCCACACGTCCTGCGAGCCTCAGATCATAAACATTGATGACCACAGCAGCTTAGGTTTCTCATGGAAATACTTCGTCCGCCATCCCCCTGCATCATTTGAAGCTTGCCGGTGTGCAGACATTTGTGGATATTTTCCAGGGTGATGTCAAGCTGGCGGATGCAATTCAGGCCTGCGTTCCGCGAGATCAACTTCAAAGCCGTTTTGTGAAGACTCCCAAGTCTTGAGAAAGCTGTGAAGCAGCTGTGAAGCAAGTCATTGGTGGAAGAAAGGTTTGGGAAGTGCGCCCAGACAATGCTCCGCAATTCAAGTCAGCAACGAATGACATGAAGATCCTGTTCGATCATCGCGACCCGGACGATGTCAAACACAGCCCACTGTTGAGTGCAACGACAAATTCATTTTGACAACGGCTCGCGTCCCTGGGAGCCGGAGGATTGCCTTGTTGGGTTGGGAGGACAGCAAGTTGAGTGCATATGTTCTTTGGTGAACGTAGAACTAGGCGATGGGGGGGTCAGCGCGCGGTGCCAAATTTCACGGACTACAGCAATTCATTTCATATGGTGGGAAGTAGTCTCTACGCCACCTTGAAGGAAACTTGAACAATTTCAATCCCCAAAGGATTGCTGGATATCATTTTGGTCCTGGTATGATTGGTATGCATCGGCCAAGACAGTACAAAGCATACCATCCACGACGCTGCACTGGCACAAGCCGAGATCTGAGAGCAATGCAACCTTTACGTTTCTGACGCCAACGCCTGCAGTGGGCTTCTTCCGTTCAAGGTCTTTGATTTTTTTATCATTGCCTTTGTCCTCCTTCTTCGCTCTTCGCCTCAGCCTTAATTTGCCCTCCAATTCGTTCTTCGATTTTCCTTTTGGCCTTGGCTTGGGTGGTCTTCCTCTCTTCATCCTTCTTCTCGTGATCTTGATGATGGCCTTTCGACAATGGAAAGAGAAGGCTTTCCATTCACCAGGAGTGTGACCACCCTTTGGGCATAGTTACTGGTGCTCAAAGCCGTTTGACAGCATGCTCGTCGATCTTGTGCGGGCCTCTTGTTCTGTGAAATTTGACTTCCTCTCCAACGTCGTGACACAACACCATGGTTGGGCCTGCCCTGTTGAGCTACCAGATCTTGAAGGGCAAATGATTCTTTCCACCTCCTTCCCTCCATCCGGTCCTGGTCCTCCATCTGTTCCAAGATCATCAGCATTGCTGCCGTTGGGAATTATGGCTCCCTGTCAGGTCTGTCCTTCTCTGTCAGCCCTTCGAGGACACATGCGCTGAAAGAGACGATGGGCGGGCTTCTTCACGTCATAGCTCCCATTTTGCTCAACGAACTCTGCGAATGACCGACCTTTCAAGAAACAAATGCCATCTTGACATTCAACATGAATCCAGCCAATGCCCGACGGTGTCACCAGACTGGTGCTGTCCAACGGCATCCAGGAATGGGGAACCGCGGTTGCCTCGCCCACACCTAGTGGAAGTGGTGAATTGTTTCGGAGCAGCAACATGGACGACGAGGCCTCAATCCAAGCCTCCACAATGACATGGCCCTTGGTGCCAAAGCGCTACGCGGAAGGAATGGACAATTCTCCATGAGCAAGGTGCTTCTGATTACCAACGTGCGTGTCTCTGAGGGAGTGCAATGACGTGGTATGTGAAGCCGTGAAGCCAAGAACAACAAGAAGTTCAAAGGAACAGGTGTTTTCTTGGGCTACCGAATGAAGAATCGCAAACACAGCTCTCACCACGTCACCATGCTTCATTTGGGAAAAGGGGTCAGCTCCAATGATCGCGGTGTATCTAACTTGAGTGGCCAGCATCGCTTGGTCTAGGAAGATGCTATCATCCACCATCTTTGCGACATCATTCACCAAACATGATGCCTCTTGAATGATCCTCTCTTGGTCTCGGAAGACTTCTCCTCGGCACTAACACATTCATGTTTCGCAGGGCTCCTGTGGCGATGTATGATTGAAGGTTCCTCTCTTGGTGGCCACATCATGCTTCAAATAGCTCTTCTTTCTCAATTCCCTCATTCAGTCCCCATCATCCGGAATGTCATTCTCATCTGGTGATTCCACTTCTTATTCATCCCATCAGGCTCATCACCCACCCCTGCAGTCTTGTTCTTCTTGGGAAATTTGCTTCTGCGGCGTTCGGATTTCCGTCTTCTGCGTTTGAACTTATCTCCACTGCTGCCAATACGGACCGCTCTGCGATGATTGATCTTACTTCTTACTCTTCTTCCATGCATCGTTTGTCCAGAGACATGTCTGCGGTTGTCATAGGCATCGGCAGCTTTCTTGAACGTGCCAAGGCCCAAGATTGCAGAGCAGTGAATGGTAGTGGAACAATTGGCGGCGTGAAATCTATAAGGGGCTGGCCTGTCCGCTTCGAGACCAAGCCACGACCACTTCCAGGGTCCAAGGTGCATCTTGGATCTTCGGCACTACTGGGACTTGCTGCCTTTCCTGTAGTTGAATCTCTTGACGCATGATCAACCAATTCGACCGCTTCGAACTGCAACCCGTCTCGCTCACCCAGGAAAACGAATCAGTCCACTCCACGATGGTATCTTTGGCCCTGTCTCAGACTTGGCCGATGGTGCTGTTCATGCGGAAACTCCTTTAAAAGGATATGTTCTTATCATTGCGGTGTCTTCTGGGCTTGGATCCTCAGGGTCATTAAGCTCTTTCTTGGCAATACCGTCGTAATAGTCATTGTCTAAAATCTTCTCGGGGTGAGTCTTTTCTCTTTGGCCCTTGTGATCTTTGGAGAACCACTGATGTGGCTCGCAGAAATAATCAATTGCAGCCAAAACGCGTCCCTTTCTGCCGTGGGATGAGCTGTCGGTTCTGTCACCCTTGACTTCCTTTGTGCCACTGATTCTCTGAAGCTGATATCCCTTCTGAATATCGTCTCAGTCACCCTTCACGAAATGGTAAGCGCAGAGATTCAGCTTGTCAACAAGAGATTTGACCTAGCTGATGTAGCACCCCTCCGCCACTTCTGCTCTTGTTGGACTTCGGTGACGGGGCAAGTAACATTGATGTAGCTTTGGCAACGAGCTTTCCGATATTAAAATTCCTTCTGCTATCGAACTTGCTGGTTGTGAAGACGTTGCGAGAATTACCGATGAAGGACAATTTGAAGGCCCCCTCCCAATTCGGCACCACGTTGTTCTCCATGCTCCTTCCGACGCATTTCCTCACACGATCCCAGTAGGTAACCACATACCTTCTCTGGATCACCCAGCTTCGCCAAGCTGTACTTATGGACGTCATGCGTCATGACATTCGGCTTTTTTTGATCTTGTGAAGGGATGCCTTCCGCTGCCATATTTTTCCACGGCTTCAAGACTTCCATCCCCTTAGTGTGGAACAGCTCCAACCTATTGTCACCATAATGTTGTGGAATGTGATCATGGTGGGCATTGTATATCACTTCAAAACACGACGAAAATGTGAAGCTTTCAAGAACCATGGCCGATACGATACTTCACGTCTTTCTGGAAAAAACTTACCTTCCCATTTTCCTGAGTCTTCAGGAGTTATTTACAATCCAACTGAGCATCAGGGCCACGCTCACAAGCATCATCAAGCATTGTTGAAGAGATCTTGAAAGGCGTTTTTTGGCTTTCAAAAGGTTCAAGTTCCTTGGCTCTTTCACTGCGCCCGCTCCTTATCCGAAGGCTTAGGCTTCAGCTCCATATTGGGCTTTCAACTTCATACTCAGGCTCCTGGTCTGTTGCTCGATCTTCCGACTGCGGGTAGCATAGTCCTTGTAGCGGCCCCTTCGCGGCTCCACGGCTTCGAGGTCCTCTCTCAACTTCTTGGATTCCTCATCGCGCTGGCACTTCCGATTATTGATTTCTGCTTGTTCGTCCTTGTAGAGCTTGATCTTCGGGAGCTCATCACAGAGATCCGTCGTTATTTCTTTCATGATCACACGCAGCTCAGTGCATCTCAGTCAACAAGACAGTGGATGGACTAATGCTTTGCGCTCTTAGTCAGTAAGTAGTCTCTCTTCACCCAACCATGTTCTACCTGCTTCTTCAACATAGTCTTGCGGGCAACCCGTGCGAACTAATCCTTTCATTCTGAAGCTCGTCTAGTCGTAGCTTGCGAATGATTTTGTTCTGATTTCACACAATGTTACGCAGAGCCACCAGATCCGCCCAGCTTTCGGTGGATCCCTGACTACTGCGCTGAACTGTTGAAGACCGAGCGTGGGCACCAGAAGTTTGGTCGCGCCTTCTAGCTCGTCAGTGGGTCTCCGTCTCAGCGAGAACAAAGGTGGGGCCAAAGTAGACCCACGTACGGCTTGCGAGAAAGCTCATCATCTTTGTTCTTCAGACGGACAAGGCTGTTTTATCTTGGCGGAGTGATCTCCCTTCATGTGTGGGCTGGCACGCAGTCTCATGACGACCACATTGCACATGAACTTCGTTCGCAACCATCTGTCGCTGTAAACTTTCTGGCATCGCCTCTTCCACCTGCGCCTGTCGTTCTTCAAATAGCGGGCAACTCCTACGTGGTGCGCCTACATCGCGAGCAGCGCGGCGCAGCACAAGGCGGTCATGTCGTCAGGGCCCGAGCTGAAACAACTTTTTTTTATACATGTCAAGGGCTCACAAGGAGTTTGCCTTCGGCTGCCTTCCATTTTGCTGCCACAAGCTGTTGGCAAACATTAACCGTGCGGCGGTAAGCAGCTTGAGTCGGTTGGTCAGAAAGCCGCTTGAGAATCAAAAAGGTTCAATTCTGATGCCAGCCAGTGACCGATAGAATCACAACAAACTGGGACAAGCATGCCAACATCCAGTCAGCGTGTACGAGGCCAAGATGCAATTTCAATCAGCTTCAGACAAGTCTTGGAGCAACACTGCGTGCACCGCGCATTGAAAGGCAGCAACGAGTAAAAAAAACGCTATTCAAGCTGGCTCAACAACTTGTCAACAACCGTCCGCTGGACCACAACTTGACCTGAGGCACTGCATCCGCGCAGTCAAGGCCAAGGCTGACTGCATTGTGTGAATGATATCAAGACATGAGTCATGAGGGAGCCAAGATCAAGGGGCCAGTCCACAAGCAATCTGAGCTATCTGATGAAAGCCAACTGCCCCACTTGAACAGCAAGAATCTTTGATAGACCTCGCACATTCCAATTCCGCCATTCCAAGAAGCCGCAAAACCTCCAGGGGGCCTCCTGCAAAATGCCAACATAAAAGGTGAACATGCTGATTTCACCGCGCTGAATCCGCAAGGTCCTGCTCGACTGCTGAATGGCGGCGGTGTCTCCTGCCCAAAAAATCAAGATGAAGTTCTGCCCAATACCATCTCAAGTGGAAACATGTGGAAACCATGTTGGCAATCATTGTCGGGGGCCGCAGATGGCTCCAAGAGTTGGGGAGAAACCAAAAGCAAATATCACCAAAGATCATCCATAGCTTTGGCGAACGATCACCGCGGCTGTTTTCCTAACAATAAACAATGTGTTCCACCCCAGGGGGGCCTCCTCGGTGTTGAGGGTGGTGATGTAACATCTTCCGTCTTCCTCCCTGATCCCAAAGGACCACGTAGAATTGCCGTGACCCATGTGGTCCGTGATAGCTTCATGAGCAGCTTGAAATTTTGGATTTGGTTCAAACAAAGCTCGCTTGATATAGGAACCGCTCTCAGTTGCATCAAAGCTCTGGGAAAAAATTGATTGCAGGCCGCCGGCACCACATCCCTGCCATTCCCTGCCCACGCCCATGGTCTCGTGGAGAACCACCACCCCTCAGATCGGCCACCAGCACTGCGGCTCATAACCTGTGAAATGATCACTCTCTGGACTGTGATGTTGAACATGTTGAAACCTAGTGACTTAGTGTAGTTCCCACTTGATAGCCAATGGCACAACAGTTTATTGACACGACTCTTTGCTGGACGATGGGCTGCAGTTAGCTGTGCTTGAGCCAAAGGTTCGGGACATGAACGAGTGGAATAACCTAGAGAGGGTTTGCTGGCAAAGGCGCGACACAAATGTGAAGCGACACTTTGCTACGGGATGATCTACATTCGCAGATGTCATGAGGTTCCAATAGCGGGCCTGCGAAGCAGGCGCAAACAGGAACATGATCGGAATACCTCAGCAGCATTGGGAATCTGAGCGAGCAGCGAGCATGGCGGCGGATGCAATCAACAAGTTCGATTCAATTGACGTGACCGTGTCATATTCGCCAAGCATCTTAGGCGGTGTGTAAAGAATGCCAGTGTGGGGCTCACGAAACTGGGTGTCATTTAATTTCATATCGTCCTGCTGCAAGCTTAAGCCTCCACCATCATTCTTCTGCACCTGGCACAGTGGCCCAATTTTCATTTCCGGACACAAGAAGCTTTGGTGATTGTGGGGGCGTCCATGAAAGCCGTATGTTTGCAGTGCGGGGCTGGGGGAATCAGTAAAGGACATGCTTGAACCACATAGCTGAAACATAGGAAAGTCTGCGAAACACCAAACGCCTGGTGAGCCCCATGCCATCTTCCAAACTGAGTTGCAGCATTCCAAGCAGCCTCACAAGGGCCACACCCAACTCACCACAAATATGAAGAAATAAGCATGCCATGCAGAAGCAAATAAATGGGCCTGACAAATTTTGCGAATGTTCAACATTAACGTTTTGGGAAACCAAGATTCATATCCCTCCTTCACTTGCAATGAAGTCACCGCTATGAGCATCCATACTGACCAGGTAAAGCCTTCGTTCTTGCAATCTTTTCGGGTGGAGGATTATTTGAAGATTTTTTTCAGGTCAGTTTGTGTTTTTTTTTCGGATTTCTGCTTCCCTTATATTTGCAGCATCTGGAAGCTATAACCTTGCTTTTAACCTGGTTTTTGGGCGATTTTGCAGCTAAAACTTGCCAAATTACAAAAGGTGTCCGCCTTGATCTTCTCATTTTTGTGTGGTACTTGCAACATTTGCAAGCTAGAGCACCTAACACTGCATGGTAATTGCAGCACTTAGGGGCTAGAGGCGACCAACCTGAAGGGGATTCCATGAGGCGCTATTGTGGTTGTGGTTGTGCTTGTGGTGGTTGTTGTTGTTGTTGCTGTTGTTGATGTTGCTCTTCTTCTTCTTCTTTCTTCCTTCTTCTTCTTTCTTCTTCCTTCTTCTTCGTTCTCCTTCTTCTTCTTTATTCTTCTTTATTCTTCTTTCTTCTCCTTTCTTCTTATTTCTTCTTCTTTCTTCTCCTTTCTTCTTTCTTCTTCCTCGTTTTCCTTTCTTCTTCTTTCTTCTTCTTTCTTCTTCTTTCTTCTTCCTTCTTCTTCGTTCTCCTTCTTCTTCTTTATTCTTCTTTATTCTTCTTTCTTCTCCTTTCTTCTTATTTCTTCTTCTTTCTTCTTCCTTCTTCTTATTTCTCCTTCTTCTTCTTTATTCTTCTTTCTTCTCCTTTCTTCTTATTTCTTCTTCTTTCTTCTCCTTTCTTCTTTCTTCTTCCTCGTTTTCCTTTCTTCTTCTTTCTTCTTCTTTAGTAGTAGTAGTTATTTAGTAGTAGTTAGTAGTAGTATGTAGTAGCCGGATAATAGTAGTTAGTGCAGTAGAGCAGTATTTAGGGCATGTAGTTAGCAAAGTAGTTAGCAGTAGTTAGGCAGTGTTAGCATAGTTAGGCAGTAGTTAGTAGTAGTTAGTTAGTAGTAGTAGTAAGTAGTAGTAGTAAGTAGTAGTAGTTAGTAGTAGTTAGTTAGTAGTAGTTAGTTAGTAGTAGTTAGTTAGTAGTAGTAGTTAGTAGTAGTAGTTAGTAGTAGTAGTTAGTAGTAGTAGTTAGTAGTAGTAGTTAGTAGTAGTAGTTAGTAGTAGTAGTTAGTGGTAGTAGTTAGTAGTAGTAGTTAGTAGTAGTAGTTAGTAGTAGTAGTTAGTAGTAGTAGTTAGTAGTAGTAGTTAGTAGTAGTAGTTATTAGTAGTAGTTAGTAGTAGTAGTTAGTAGTAGTAGTTAGTAGTAGTAGTTAGTAGTAGTAGTTAGTAGTAGTAGTTAGTAGTAGTAGTTAGTAGTAGTAGTTAGTAGTAGGAGTTAGTAGTAGTAGTTAGTAGTAGTAGTTAGTAGTAGTAGTTAGTAGTAGTAGTTAGTAGTAGTAGTTAGTAGTAGTAGTTAGTAGAGTTAGTAGAGTTAGTAGAGTTAGTAGAGTTAGTAGAGTTAGTAGTAGTAGTAGTAGTAGTAGTCAGTAGTCAGTAGTCAGTAGTCAGTAGTCAGTAGTCAGTAGTCAGTAGTCAGTAGTCAGTAGTAGTAGTAGTAGTAGTAGTAGTAGTTAGTAGGTAGTAGTTAGTAGGTAGTAGTTAGTAGGTAGTAGTTAGTAGGTAGTAGTTAGTAGGTAGTAGTTAGTAGGTAGTAGTTAGTAGGTAGTAGTTAGTAGGTAGTAGTTAGTAAGTAGTAGTAAGTAGTAGTAAGTAGTAGTAAGTAGTAGTAAGTAGTAGTAAGTAGTAGTAAGTAGTAGTAAGTAGTAGTA
>CAMXCT020000673.1:201659-224141 GCA_947184155.2 Cladocopium goreaui | reverse complement strand
AAAAGTGATTCAAAATCGTCTTTTTTCTGCTTTGGCGTCGAGATCCGGTTTTGGAGCTGCTATTGCCGACGCTGTTGCGTGTAGTTCTATTGTGTTTTGCAACTCTGTCTCTGCAGATCGCATTGTAATGGCTGCGTCAAGGTTGCTTGGTGCTGCGCAATACTATTGTCTTTTGCAGCTAGATCTCGTAAATCGTATTGGAGTGGCTGCATCCAGGCTGCGATAGTGATTTGTCAGCAGATTTTCGAAATTTTGGCGCTTTTAATTTTCCTTTTTAAAATCCTTTAAAAAAGTGCTTCAAAATCGTCTTTTTTCTGCTTTGGCGTCGAGATCCGGTTTTGGAGCTGCTATTGCCGACGCTGTTGCGTGTAGTTCTATTGTGTTTTGCAACTCAGTCTCTGCAGATCGCATTGTAATGGCTGCATGAATGTTGCTTGGTGCTGCGCAATACTATTGTCTTTTGCAGCTAGATCTCGTAAATCGTATTGGAGTGGCTGCATCCAGGCTGCGATAGTGATTTGTCAGCAGATTTTCGAAATTTTGGAGCAAAGGCAGCTAGGAATATAATTTTCCCTTTGGGATGCTAGATAAGGAGGGGGTCCTTTAAACAGTGGCATTTCAAATCGTCTTTTTTCTGCTTTGGCGTCGAGATCCGGTTTTGGAGCTGCTATTGCCGACGCTGTTGCGTGTAGTTCTATTGTGTTTTGCAACTCATTCTCTACAAATCGCATTGTAATGGCTGCGTCAAGGTTGCTTGGTGCTGCGTAATACTATTGTCTTTTGCAGCTAGATCTCGTAAATCGTATTGGAGTGGCTGCAATGAAAAGAGCTCAGATGGGAAATGTGAAGGGTGCAATGTGATGTGTGAGGAAAGTGCTTGCTTGATGTTGCATTGCACCGGGGACGCGCGCAGGTCATGTTCTTGGACAACAACATTGCAACAGCTTCGCACAAAGCACGCACGCACGGGCCTGGCTGGCGCACGGCGCATGCAAGTTCCTTAGTAGTAGTACTGGGAAGTGATTCATGAAAGCTTAGATGACATATGAGAAGAGATGGGATGAGAAGAGATGAGCTGGGATGAGGTGAGAAGAGCTCAGATGAGATGAAGGGTGCAGTGTGAAGTGTGGGGCAAGAAGAGTGCAGTGTGAAGTGTGGAGTGTGAAGTGTGAAGTGTGGAGTGTGAAGTGTGAAGTGTGGAGTGTGAAGTGTGAAGTGTGGACTGTGAAGTGTGAAGTGTGGACTGTGAAGTGTGAAGTGTGGACTGTGAAGTGTGGACTGTGCAGTGGGAAGCGTGCAGTGTGAAGTGTGGAGTGTGAAGATTGTGAAGAGTGCAGTGAGAAGTGTGAAGTGCGAAGTGGAGCTTCAAATGTGACATGTGAAAGAGGACACCACTTTCGCAGAATGCACGCACGCACGGGCTTGGCTGGCGCACGGCGCATGCAAGTTCTATAGGTGAGAAAGGTCTTATATATATCTTTAAGGCAACTTCCGCCCCGCCTCGTGCGGGTACTACTGGTATATTATTAAATAACAATATTTTATCTATGATAAGATAACTGCCCATTGCTGTTAAACCATCGCAATTTGGAACAAATACTGTTGTCCAATTTGTATGGCTGGATAATAATGTTTCATCACAGGAAATAATTACATTACCATCCCATAAACCGCCATTTGAACTTGTTGCATACTTATTTATATGAAATCTCCCTAAAGCATAATAATTTTTTTCATCTCTCATACTGTTTCAATATATTAGTTCAAAATCAATTGCAGACGATCAATTATTCATATTGTCAGACGAATAATATTTGTTTTAGGTATTTGTAAAAAATAAATAAATACCATTGCCACATGCTATATGTTTAATTGTAGCACTTCCTGTAAATTTTGTTGCCCAGGTATTTCCATTATCAGTAGAAAGGTAGACACTCTTTTAAATAGAGGTAATACCAAAGCAGAGTTTTCATGTTTACACAAGAGGGCATATACTCTTTTATATAGAGATAATGCCACTACTGTGTCTGAACTTCAATTTAATGTAGATAGATACTCGTGTAGATAGAGATACTATCACAATTTGTCTCCACACACTTTCCGCCGAGCAGAACAGCTCCAAATGGAGCGAATCAAATTTACCAACTCCGAATTTTGTCCATCGTCCGCTTGAATGAGCGACTTTGGAGATCTGCTGTATTCGTTTATTTTGTGATTCTGTCAATGGTTTCCCATCTGACCTCAATGTCTGAATCTTGAAATTTGAACGTTTGGAGGACGGATTTTTCACACCGGTAGAGCATTTTGCTTGGAACGACCGTGCTTCGCGCACCATTGTCGGGAATATAATTAGCGAATCCGCTGTTTTCACTTCGACATGTCCTTAGGACAATTGGCCCCTTTTCAATCTGCTATCATCCGCTATTTTTGTAAAGAAACCACTGCGTGACTTCCGCTCATTTTGCTGATTAGCCACGTGTAGTATAGTGCAGGCCCTAACTCTTATTCTCAATTGGGTACGACAAAGCGTAGTGCTTTACCCATTGCCTTTGAATTTGTGCCTGTGTTTTTGTTTTGGCTTGGACCCTATGTGGATATAGCATGAGTATTGAGCACATTTACATACGCTGTCAAGATATAGAGTACTCCTGTGGACACCACACCGGCTGGCTAGTGGCCGTGTGAATAAGAGGGTGTGAAGCTGTCCTGGGAAGACGCTCTAGCTGATCTAACCTAGACGCTAGTGCCCCTCTTCAGCCCTCCCCCCAATCCCCCCTCCCGCTTTTCTATTTAAATTTTAATTTGCACATTTTTCAACACACTAGTTTCATTAGTATATATATATATGCGTACATCTATATCTATATCTATATCTATATATATATATATATATACATGTATATAGATGTACACGCACACACACACATATATATATTTATATATATAGATATATGTATACTTATATATACATACACACACACAAATACATATATATATATTTATATACATGTAATATATATTATGATTGTTTATATACACAGCTTTCATCCCAAAATAATTTATAAATAATCATGTGCATGGATACGCATGCACATTAATCATAGTTGTTTGTATGTACATGTTGTATCCCTAAATAACCCCGAATCCGACCCTAAACAAACCCTGAACAGACACTAAACCAACCCTAAAGAAACCTTAAACCAACCCTAAATAGACCGTAAACAAATCTAGACGAAACCATAAACCAACCCTAAATAAACCCTAAATCAAACCCTGCATATATATATATATATGTATATATATATATTAAATACACTTGTAAATGCACTGATCTACATAGTCATGATTAGTCATGCATGTATACTTCTATACATCTTCAATTTATAGTTTGCACAGCGTGTACTTCCAAAAATCAATGAAAACTTTGGAAAAAAACAATGAAAACCATGTAAAAATCAATGAACACTCTGGAACAATCAATGAAAACAAGTGAAAACTGAATGAAAAAAAAAATGGAAAAATTGAAGAAAACCATTGAAAATGGAAGAACACCATGGAACAATCAAACAAAACCATAGAACAATTGAAGAAAACCATGGAAAAAATCTATGAACATCATGGGCAAATCAGTGAAAATTATGGAAAACTCGATAAAAACCATGGAACAAATTCTGAAACCAGTGGAACAATTGATGAACAGTGCGAATGAGAGATTTTAACACAAAATGCAGCAATTGAGAAATTTTAGCTGCAAAAACCAAGGAAGGGAACCTGGACGACCAAAAAAAATTGCCAACTTAATTCCGCCCCCGATCTTATTTTGTATGTTTTCATAACCTATCTGTATCTATTTTTTCCATTGAACTTCTAGCTCATCTCGTGACCATTTTCATCATCCCTGGTATTCAAAATATCACGCGCCTGGGGGATCCAAACTCCAAATGTAACAAACACCATGCAAATCAGAGAGCTTAGCTGCAAAACGCTGCAAATACCAATGAAAACCATCAAACCCAAAAAACGGGGAAAAATCCCAAAAAAAACGGGAAACACATCCAAAGAAAACATGCAACCCATTTTTATAGGTGGTATAAATGAAACCATTCCACAATTGGTGGTTTATGACATTGTTTTACCCACATTATACCTATTTCACGGGTGACAGAACCCATATTTTGCAGCTGGGGCTCTAGGACTTCATCCTGAAACCTGACACGCCTGAGTCGCTCGGACGTGGAACAACTCTTGGAGTCCGAAACCATTCGGAAGGGGCATCAACTGATAGGACTTGTGAGGGGAAACCCCAAAATGATCCTCCATGAACTGAGTATAGCTGAGTTACTAAGGTTGGTGAATCAAAGTGATTCAACTGGATGATCCAATTTCGGTGCTTCGATGCTCGGCCCAGGACCCCCTGAGCCACTGACTTCCAGGGTAACTGGTCTGCAGAAACTCACCAAGCGATGACCAAAATAGAGGATGCTAAAGCTATCAGCACATCTGTTCAGATGTGGGGACAACATGGGACAACAGACTTCAAACATGTCGTGATCATGGCACAACATGTGAGGACAACGTCCGATTGTTTGTGCATGCCACCGAGGGGAAAAAACACCAGATCAGGCTCACAAGGAGCGCTGGTTGCAACCAACAGCCTGTTGCAGTTATCAGTGGTTTCGCTGCATGACACTGAGAAGGGATAGGCACATGGGCCATATGGAACAAGACTTAAGACGCTGAGACTGACAATGATTTTGCATGGTCCTTATCAAAGTCATCCATTGTTGGGGTGCTGATTTTTGATCCATGCCCATATAGTCAAATTGGTACATCTTGCATTTGGATAGTGTGAACAAAAGATTTTGGGATACAGTTGTGGGACATCCTGATTTCATTGTTGTGTCGTTCCTCCCGAATGGACAAACTAAGACTTGAATCAACAACTCTCATTTTCAAAGCTGGTTGCTTCGCCAACAGTGGATGCATTCCCTGAAAATCCTATAGGAACCAACACTTGCCGCCATGGAGTGTGGGAAGGTTGTGAGGTGGGCCGTTCTGCTGGGATTTCTTGGTGCAGCAGTGCTGGAATACTCCTTTGCGCTGTCACCCCGGGCCAGTGAGATAGTGGTGGCACAGGTGAGCGGTGCCAATGCCACTCACACGATTCTTGACACCTCTTCCAGCTTTTTGGCGTCACCCAGTTTTTTGGAGACCTCTCCAAGCATTCCTCAGACCCCTCCCAGCGTTGGGGAGGCCGCACCGAGTTTTCTGGAGTGGTCTGAACAGAAGCGGCAACCCCCTCAGCTACTGCAAGCAGGATTGAATTTGCCATCGAAAGTGTCGCAGGAGTGTTTGAAGTTTATCCATATTCCAAAGAATGCGGGCAGCACGGTTTACGAGGAGGCTGAAAAATATAAATATGGCTGGAGTGTTGATGACCATACGTTGAAATGTCTCCGTGGGGAGAAGTGTACGAACTATGGATTCACCAGGCCCTGCTGCCGGCCAAAGCAGTCGAAAGATAGATGCAGCATTTGGCACTTCCCCCCTGCTGAAGATTCGGTGCTTGCAGAGCGCTATGCCCGTTGCAAAACGTTTTGCATCATTCGAAATCCCTTGGGGCGCTTCATCAGTGAGTACAAGTGGCACATTCTGAGGTGGAGTAAGGGATCTAAGAACAAGAGACACAAAAATCTTATTTGCTCCCCTGCTGCTCTGGAAAACTATTTCGAAGAAGTGAAGCGCGGGGGCCGCTTGAATTTTGCAGACGATTGCCATTTGCTACCGCAAGTGAAGTACGTGTTTTCGAATGACCTGCAGCGCCTTCATTGCAATCACGTACTCCGTTTTGAGAATCTCACCAGCGAATTCAATGCTATCATGAAAGCTTACCGGCTTGCCATCCGCTTGGAAGATGGGAATGAGGGTCTACACAAACACTATTATGCAATACCCTGCAAGATTACGCTGACTGAAGAGATGAAAAGCTGGATCTATGAGACATACAGGCAGGACTTTGAACTTTTTGGCTACAGCATGGCCTAGAAAGACTTAGAAAGAATTCCTGCCACTGGCCTGGGTCAACCACAAGCAGATCAAGTTATTTTGTTGTCTCACGGAGCGATCGTTGCCAAGCACGGTCACCAACATGTTGCGCTTTCCGAGCGGAGAAATATGGAGAAACTGAGATTTTGGCTGTTTTACGAGGAGCGCCTCAGGGTTGCTTGACTTGCCCAACGGAGTGGCCAGAGCTCATAAGATTCATCAGTGGGTTGTATACACATTTCTGACCTCTGCCCCTCCAACCTTGTGGGCTTCATGACCCGAGCCGAGGCGGTCAGCAAGGAATGGACCAAGCACGTCCAACCTGCGCAGCGTGGACCAGGGTGGTGGGGTTGTACTCGGGGACCCCGCGTAGGTGAGGTGATGTTGCAGGGAATCTAGTCACACCAGGTGCGAGAGGCCCAAATCCGCTATCCTCCAAGCAGTCTTTGGTCACAAGATGTCACAAGCAAGATCAGAAATTTAGTTGACCGCAGTGACACTGTCTCCCTGTAAGCCTTCCTAGTAGCACATTGCTGTGGGATTTGTGGGCCAGCAACGAGGACATTGGAGACAAGCTAAAGCTGAAGTTCAAACATGTGCGGGATGCCTTCAGGCCCTTGAATCTCCAAAGGCCTCAGGGGTGCAGGGGTCTCCAAAACAGGGTGAAGAAATCAGGGCAAGGCGCTTCTGGGTGGCTTTCCCTGGTGGTTTTGGTATGTTTTGGTTCATTTTGTTTTTGGTTCATTTTTTTTTGGTCCCCTTCTCATTTTGTGCACGGATTCCGGGTTTCTTGGCCCCCACCGAAAGCCAACTTGGAGCCAGGTTAGGAAAGATCAATCGCGAAGAGATGCGCAGCTTCTTCCGTGGCTTTGGGCACCCCAAGGCCGACGTCTTGGACGACCATGTCGTTCTGCAGTGACCTTGGGCTGGTATGGAGAGATTTGACGAGAATCATTGGAACTTTTCAGGATGGGCAAGAAGGGCCGTAGATTCTTGGTGTTACCATTGTAGTCGGCATTTTTTCTGCTGGCTTTGCCTGGTGGTTCCATTCTTGATACCTCCAGTTGACTGGCCATGTTGACGCTGAAACAGGATGTGGCAGATCGTGTCTTTGACCTTCTGCAGGCCACAACCACAGCTGAAATCACCCCTGCTTCCCAGTTGAGAGATTTGTTTCAAGTGATTTGATTTATGTCGACGTTAACATGTTTTTTAAATAAAAATAATATATTATATACATTTATATACATTATATATATATCTCTTTGTGTGTGTGTTGCGCTTTTTTAAATCCATTGAGTCATTATGAGTTTCCACCTGGAAAGGCTGCACCAAACCATTGTTTCCGAAGCGCCAGGACAAGGCTGGTGAGGTGGAGTACGCCGTGTTCATGTCTCACTTCGAATCAGTTCTGGGGCCGGTGACACCCAGCGGCGGAAAGCCGCGCAGAGACTTTGGACGCCCCAGGATGGTTTTTCCTTGGAGTGAGACATCTTCAGATTTGGGAAGTCAGAACTGGTGCCCCAACCTGGCTGGTCAAAAATGCTGTGACATTTTGATGGCATTTTCTACCAAATTCTCGGTGCGGACAGAAAATGATGGATCCCCAAAACCGTAGCTTTCCTTACTAACATGCTCATCCACTGGATGGAGGGTACCCAAGACTTCGGAAACCTCCAACAAATCCCATGAAATCCCATTAAATCACCATTAAATCATCATTAAATCACAATTTTTGCTGGTAATCCCTATGAAATTTGCATGAAAAGAGTCCGGCTTCCGCCTCTAAGGCGGGACTTTCGGCAGCTGACACAGGCGCCCATCATTGCGTTGGAGGATCCTCTCGCCAGTCGAGAGGCGAACTGGGGAAGAAACTTACGAGATGTCCATATATCTGTTGGTCATTTTACACATTTTGGGTATATTTTTTTTTTGGTATGTATATATATATATACATGTATGTAATGTAATGTAATGTAATATAATGTTATGTTATGTTATGTTATGTAATGTAATGTTATGTTATGTTATGTATATATATATCTCACCAATTATCTACGATATGGTTTGGGAATTTTGGACCAAAGTTTGGACAACATGTTGGGTCTACCGGGGGGGTTTGCCCGGAATTTTAACATGTGGGGTGGGGTGGGGTGGGGTTTGTCCAACGTTTGGTGTTCATGTTACACATGGTACGCTGCTGGTGGGTGCTGTGTACACTGTTACGTGGGGGTGGGGTTGGGGTGGGGTGGGGTGGGGTGGGGTTTGTCAACGTTGGTGTTGATGTGTACACATGGTACGCTGCTGGTGTGTTGATGTGTACGCATGGTACGCTGCTGGTGTGTTGATGTGTACACATGGTGCCCTGCTGGTGTGTTCATGTGTACACATGGTACGCTGCTGGTGTGTTGATGTGTACACATGGTACGTGGGGTGGGGTGGGGTGTGTCAACGTTGGTGTTGATGTGTACACATGGTACGTGGGGTGGGGTGGGGTGTGTCAACGTTGGTGTTCATGTGTACACATGGTACGCTGCTGGTGCGTTGATGTGTACACATGGTACTTGGGGTGGGTGGGGTGTGTTCAAACTTGGTGTTCATGTGTACACATGGTGAGGCTGTCTGGGTGTGTTTGATTGTCACACACATGGTAGTGGGAGTGTGGTGGGGTGTGTCAACGTTGGTGTTCATGTGTACACATGGTACGCTGCTGGTGTGTTGATGTGTACACATGGTACGTGGGGTGGGGTGGGGTGTGTCAACGTTGGTGTTCATGTGTACACATGGTACGCTGCTGGTGTGTTGATGTGTACACATGGTACGCTGCTGGTGTGTTGATGTGTACACATGGTACGCTGCTGGTGTGTTCATGTGTACACATGGTGCGCTGCTGGTGTGTTCATGTGTACACATGGTACGCTGCTGGTGTGTTCATGTGTGCACATGGTACGCTGCTGGTGTGTCATGTGCAAACGTATCACGCAATCGCAGTGTCATGTTTGATTGTCCATCGTTTCCTCATCTTGATTGGGTTCAATGTATTTCTTCTTGCCATGTGTCTCCTTTCTGTCTGACTTTTTCTGTTTACTTCTGGTGTATGTGATAGATAGATATATATTATATATATGTATGTATACTTCATGTCTGTCTATATATGTATGCACATCGTGTCAAATGGAAACGCTGTAAATTACAGGTGATTGTTGATTTTTCCGCCAGATTTGGCGAAAAAAACTCAAGTTTGGACATTGTCAAAACATTCAATGATCAATTGCATCTGAAAACATGATATGAAGTCTACTTGTGAACAACCACATTTTATATGAAAAAACACAGTAAAATCAACACCATGACTACAAGAACAACAAACGGCTGCGGATACTCATCACATGTAGTCACAGTCGACCTTGTTCCAAGCCGGGCAAACCCCCCCGGCGGAGCCAACATGTTGGAAACATTGGGTTTCGACCTGGCAGTTAGCATGGAGATGCGTCATGTCATGTCACGGCGGACAAATAGCTCCGGGCTAGCCACCTCATAACAATGAAATTCCACAGTAACAATACTGAACCATAACATTCCACAGTATTATTCCGCTACTAGCCGCTACTAGCCACCTCATGAAATTCCTCATAACAATGTTCATCTTCATGTGCCCCCAAGATGGTTGAACCATCCTGCCTCTGAAAGGTGGATGGGACGATTGAGGCCTTCAAGCTGCAGCCTTGGACGTTCGCACTTTGAGCACTTGGGGCACTTGGGTCACAGCACGGAACTGGGTTTCACCAGATGGATGCTGAAAATCCGAATGAACCAAACAAATCTGTCCATCAAAATCTATCCACCCATCCATCCACCCATCCATCCATCCATCTATCCATCCATCTATCCATCCATCTATCTATCTATCTATATCTATATCTATATATATATATATATCTCTCTCTCTCTCTTTCTTTCCTTCCTTCCTTCCTTCCTTCCTTCTCTCCCAGTGTATGTATAAAACCAAGTGTGTGCAAATTGCGGCCTTGTGTTTTCAATCTGAGTTGGCGTTTTCCCTTTGCTGAACCCACCCATCTCCAAGGGCCTTTTTGATGACAAAGTGCAGGAACCTGCAGGAGGTGCAGCGCAGGGCCCAAACTTGTGTCCTGTGGGTAGGTCTGTGGGGTCCAGTCCCAGATGCCGATTTCTTCGGTTTTCTCCGCTTCCAGCCCTTCTTTTGGGAGGCTTACCGCATCTTGGATTACGAACAAGGACGGCAAGGTCAGCTGTCAGGAAATGCGAAACTTTGCCAAAAGGCCCGGACCCTTGGCCTGGGGAAACAACTGATGGAGAATTTTTTTTGGGATGGATCAAAGCAAGAAAATGAGGGGGTGAACATCCATTTGCCCGTGATTTTGATGTTGCATATGTTGGCAATTGGCTTGGGACTGATGCCCAAGATCTTTGTTCGAGTGGGATACTTGCGTACTATGCCTGAAAAGTGGGAGAAGCAAGCAAGCAAGCATGATCAGTAATACCGGTACCTTTCCCATTAAATCCGCATTTGCAGGGGATTTCCCATTGCCATAAATTCATGAAGGGAGGGTATACCCCACTACCACTGCGGAGGCTTGGCGTCTCGGCACGAGCATCAGATCAGCTGTTCTTCGCGCTGGATGTGGACAAGATCGGCTACTGGGTGTGGTGTTTCGCATGTTTTAGGTGCGTGATTTTTGTCGTGGCTGAGCTAGGATACTCTACAGAGAACATGATATTTGATGGCTGCTATGATTGTTGTGAATGACCATTACGTCCAATACAATAAGAATCATGATGTTGGCTATTGTGGCATTGTGATGATCATGGTTCCTACAGTCCTACAGGATCTTACAGGTAAAGTGTGTCAGCTGCAGATGTCAGGTTGGATCAACTACCTGCAGTGGTGGCCCTGGATCCGAAATATCGTAGCAGCGCAGAGCAGTGCAGGTACCGTAACAGCCGAACTCCAACGGTCACGGGAAGCAAGCAGGATTTGATGAATAATGCTACAAAAAAATCCCAAACCTGGAACCCAAGAATTGTTTGGAAGATTTGGAAGACACTTTCTGGTATTGGAAAGGGTCCTTCGGGCTGCTGTATTAGATTTTGTCATCACAGGCTGGAACAGCCTACACTATATGTGATATTTGTGTGTAATGTTGGATAGCTCTCTCTCTCTCTCTCTCCCTCTCTCTCTGTTTGTCTTTATGTGTCTATGTCTTTATGTCTTTCTGTCTTGCTGTCTTTGTGTCTTTCTGTCTTTGTGTCTTGCTGTTTTTGTATTTTTCTGTTTTTATGTCTGGCTGTCTTGGTCTTTCTGTCTTTGTGTCTTTCTGTCTTTCTGCCTGTCGGTCTCTCTGTCTCTCTGTTCTCTCTACCCCTCTCAGTCTTTATATTTTGCAGTGTATGTAATATATATATATATATATGTACTCATACATCGTATAGATATGTATAAATTGTAGATTTGCATGAACGGGCAAACTTGTATAATTCATGTATATGCCAGCGGGGGGAAAACCGCGCCAGCGTTTTGACCGTTTTTGAAACCACACAGATTTTATCCGTAGCATGCACATCTTACGTTACGTCACTGGGTTGGGGGAGTGGGGGATGTTAACGTTCATGTTAACTTGCGTCACATGCACATCTTACCTTACGTCACTGAGTTGGGGGAGTGGGGAATGTTAACGTTCATGTGAACTTGCGTCACATGCACATCTTACGTTACGTCACTGGGTTGGGGGGTGGGGCATGTTAACATTCATGTGAACTTGCGTCACATGCACATCTTAGGTTACGTCACTGGGTTGGGAGGGTGGGGGATGTTACGTTCATGTGAACTTGCGTCACATGCACATCTTACGTTACGTCACTGGTTGGGGGGGGGGGCATGTTAACGTTCATGTTAACTTGCGTCACATGCACATCTTACGTTACGTCACTGGGTTGGGGGGTGGGGATGTTAACGTTCATGTTAACTTGCGTCACATGCACATCTACGTTACGTCACTGGGTTGGGGGGGTGGGGATGTTAACATTCATGTTAACTTGCGTCACATGCACATCTTACGTTACGTCACTGGGTTGGGGGGGTGGGGATGTTAACGTTCATGTTAACTTGCGTCACATGCACATCTACGTTACGTCACTGGGTTGGGGGGGTGGGGATGTTAACATTCATGTTAACTTGCGTCACATGCACATCTTACGTTACGTCACTGGGTTGGAGGGGGTGGGGATGTTAACGTTCATGTTAACTTGCGTCACATGGGCATGTTAACGTTCATGTTAACGGTCATGTTACGGTCACTGTTGGGAGGGTGGGTAACGTTAAGTTAACACTGCACATCTTACGTTACGTCACTGGGTTGGGGGGTGGGGGATGTTAACGTTCATGTTAACTTGCGTCACATGCACATCTTACGTTACGTCACTGGGTTGGGGGGTGGGGCATGTTAACGTTCATGTGAACTTGCGTCACATGCACATCTTACGTTACGTCACTGGGTTGGGGAGGGTGGGGGATGTTAACATTCATGTTAACTCGCGTCACATGCACATCTTACGTTACGTCACTGGGTTGGGGGGGTGGGGGATGTTAACGTTCATGTTAACTTGCGTCACATGCACATCTTATGTTACGTCACTGGACTGGTGTTGGATGAACTCCAAGACGAAAAGTCTTATGGAGGTCACAGGTCGAGCCGTGAAAGGCCGTGTAGCAATGTGAGTTGGAAAAAAAAGACCCGGCGAGTTTTCAGGAACAAATTCCCTGTAATTTACAGGTTATCGTTTAAAACACACTTCAAAATCTCGGGGAATTTTGAGCCAATTTTGGGGCATGAATCAGTAGTTTCGCTATGGCGAAAACGACATTTTTTTAAAACCCTCAAAACGCTGGCGCGGTTTTCCCCCCGGTGGGATGTATATCTTATGCATGCTATGCACATTTTTTTGGCCCTCGCTCTGCCTCGCTCCAGTGGCTCAGGTTCACACGAATGTTTCCTGAGACATGGGACCAGCCAGAACCAGGCAGCGGCCGCGGGGAATAGAAACAACGAGGGAGCGATGCAGCGATGCACGAAACGCCTCTCCAAAAACACACCGTGAGAGACTAAGCTGGCCATATCTGGCCATATCCGGCCATCGGACTTTCCCTGCAGGGGGAACCAAAGGTTCTGCCCTTTTCGCGGGGCTTGGGCACTAAAAACCTTGAGAAACCATGGACAACGATGCGTAGATGCAATGATATGCACATGTACAGGTACACGTGCATTTATACAGATGTATGTGCACATCATCGTGCAAATCAAGTCATTCGCAACCAATGCACTGGCGGAAGGACCAACTCATGAATCAAGAAGTCTATTGATTCGGTTTGCTATGAGACCACCTTCCAGGGCCTGGACACCTTTCCAACAGTTTCCAACTTTTCTGAGTTCGCCAGACTTGGCCCGATAGCCTGGGCCTTTCGAAACACTCCAAGAATCTGTGAATAGCTTGCGCGCAACTGCGCCGCTGCACTGGGATTTGCTTCTCGGTGTGTCATGGCCACTGCGGCCTGAGGCGGCAGTGGCTGGTACACTGTTATGAGACCGAAGAAGTGAAGCAGCTTCTGATCGGCGACCTAAAGGGATGGGAGGCGATGTTGTTTGGAATATTTGTTGCCTGGCAGGCTTACATGCCAGAATTGGTGTAGCGATGGGATAAGATTGACTGGAAAGCCAAATATTTGATGAATGAAGCCTGACAACGTGACTCAACCTAGTGATGGCCTTGTTGAGGCATTCAGAACACATTCTCTTTGTGCATGTAATTGCACCCCACAAGAGTCCAAGACTGGAGCCGCATGGCTGTCTTGGTTGAGCTTGAGGCTGCAGGCCATTTCTGGAATTGAGCCCTTCGGCTCTAGTTCCCTCTTCGGGACTCTGCAACTGGTGCGCCAAGTTGTTTGGCGCAAGGCCGGCATGTTCAACTGGCCACATCGCGGCGTGGCGGCTGCGGCGACGGAAGCGGTCCATCGGGCACGGATTTTCCTGCATGGGGGGAGCCAGAAAGATCCAAGAAATCTTAGGGGGTTTATGATCTCAAACAAATGCTTCAACACCATACCCCTCATTGTTTGCCCTATCATTTGTTCTTCCTATGATTGTGCCGAGTATTATATAATTTGCCCATGTCATTGTTTTGCGCAGAAAACTTTCCACTCATTTTGCCCTGACAAATTTCAGTGTGAGTTGACATTTGCACAGTCTTCCATGTCAGGTTGAGCGGATTCCATGGCATATCGGCACGAGCACTTGGGACAGGGATTGCCTAGGCGTAAAAGTGCTTGCCATGCCAGACCGTTTGCCTTGATAGGTCCAGGCTCCTGCTACGTTTGTATCGCATTGGTAGCGACATCCCTGGCAAGGCTTGGTTTGGCGCACCATGGCAGATGTGTATTTTGATGATGATGTGCCATTGTCCATGCCATCTGCATCAGATAGCGCAGCCGAATCCGGCGCCTCTGAAAGTTTTGTGGAACCAAATCCTTTTGACCCTTTTTCTGATGAGCCACCAGTGAGTGAGCGACCTGCCACCGAAGTTGTGAGTGAGCCCGCGGCAGCTGGTGAACCATCTCGTAGGGGCAGCAATGCTAGTATAGGGTCCCATAGATCAAGGGGGTCACGAGGACGAGGTGGAAGACAAGCTGGGAATTCCAGCGCATCATCTCGTGCCAATCAACCCAAGTGGCGCTCGGGGCAGATACCCCCAGCACCAGTGTTTGAAGGTGACATCGACCAAGACCCATACTGCCTCAGACATTACAAGAAGCGTTTGCTGAGGTGGGTACGGATTACCAAGGAATTCTTACCACCAAACGAACAAGCACTCAGAGCACGAGAACAATTGAGAGGTGAAGCAGAACTTGAATTTGAAGAGGTTGACGACAGTCGCTTTGATCACGCAGATGGCATAGATCGCCTACTACAAGACCTCTCTGAGTCTTTCGGCGAGAAGGAGATTTTCAGGCAAGGGGGTGCTATCAGAGAATTCGAGGCGATGGGGCGGCTTCAAGGAGAGAGCATCGCTGCTTTTGTTCGTCGCTTCAGACTACTGGAGGGAAAGCTCCAGGACAGCCGGGTGCCTACTTACCCGGAGCAGGCTCGAGTCATCAAGCTCCTTGACGGCTTGCGCCTCGATGAGAGAAGCACTTCTTCCCTGCTTTTAGCGGCAGGCAATCGTTACGAGATGAAGCCCATTCTGGATGCCATCCGGTTGCACTACCCGGCAGGCATGAGCGTCACGGGTCTTCCTCTACGAGCTGCTGCAGCCTCTGGTCGAAAGGTGAATCAGAAGCAACGGTCCAAGCGCAGCTGGCACACCGACTGGCACGATGGTGCTGGCGAGGATGAAGAGACCTATGACCCTGAATCCAACGAGGCGCACGACGATGAGGCCGTGATCCAGAATGAGTACGATGATGTGGAGTATCACGATGAGGAACCAGAAGCCGGTTCCGCAGTGGTCGAAGAGCACGAGGGAGACCAACAGGACAGTGATCTTTGGAAAGTCTGCAAGCCTTGACCGTGACCAGTAAGAGGCTTGCCGATTTGACGAAGGCCCGAGGTTTTTTCAAAGCCGGTGACAAGGGCATCAATCCTAGCAAGGGCAAGTCGAAGGGCAAAGGTAAAGGCAAAAGCAAGGATGGCAGTAAGTCAAAGAACTCCGGCAAGGGGCATGGCAAGAACAAAGGGTCTGGTGTGGGAAAGCCTAGTCCTATGCCGACTCAGGCCAACTTTGATCTGCAGCAGAAGCGCATCCGAGATGCTCTTTGTCTAGGCTGTGGATCAGCAGGCCATTGGCTCAGAGATTGTCCCAGTGTTCAGCGGCATAGTGCTCAAATGGTGACAGCTGGAATGACCCTTGATCCAGCTGGCAATGTGGAGGAGTTTTCTCAATGGATGACCTCCGCAACAGAGCTTGCCATTGACGTTGGAAAAGACACCATTCAGCTTCCTTATCTGAGCCACACACATGTCGAAACCACACATGACCATGACCATGACCACGACCACGACCATGTGCCGGTGTATTCCCAGGGTATCCTCATGAACCCCAAAGTCCTTATCCAGTATGCCCACACAGATGCAGCACTCATGATAGCTGATACAGGATGTCAAAGGCAAGTTGCAGGTAGTAGATGGCATTCCGAACGTCAGCGTGAGATTTCCCCCTTGGAGGTGATCCCCTACACAGAGCATTGTCATTTCTCATTTGGTCCGAATGCAGGTGTGCCGAGCAAGCAGCGGCTCGCCTATCCCTCTGGCATTGCAGGCCGGATGGTAGTTTTGGGAATCAGTGAAGTTGATGAAAATGCACCTGCACTTTTTTCGAGACCATCATTTGAGATTTTAGGCGCAGTACCAGACATAGTTCAAGGAGTCATGCATTACAAAGCATTAGGACCAGATGCAAAATCCAAACTTTTTTTGTCGAAGTGCGGACATTTGGCAATCCGCATTGATGAGTGGTCGCATGAGTCATTTGAATGGCCTGTCTTGCACGACAGCAACATTCTTCCTGATGCTTGGATTCCCGGGCAACTTCCTCTCAAGAAGCAGACGCTGCAGAACTCTAAAGAGCCCGCGAGACCACCTCCACATGCCGGGGCTTCCATCTTCAGCACCAGGATGGCTGAGGAATTGGAGGCATCTCACCGAGCAGATCTCGGAGTACATCTACATAGTCTCCCAGGCAGTTTTGATGTATGCGGCAGTGAGTATGAGACCTGCCCTCAAGGACAGGGTCCTGAAGATTTGGTGGCCAAGACAGACGGCCACCACGATGCTGGCAACCTCATCGGCATTGCAGCTTCAATCAGTGACACAGGTGGCCAAGTACCCAGAGAAGCCTTGGACGTGCCAGCACGAAAATGGCATACGTCGCTACGGAGCAGCAGGTCACTCGATTTCGATCTGCGACCAATGCGGGGCAAGGTGGATCAAAGACCAACAAGGAGATCTTCAGCCTCTGCCTCCGAAAGCCACACCAACAGCCAAGACTCCCCTGGGGATCAAGGCCAAGAAAAAGGAAGACACAGCCGCATCTTCAGCTGGCTTGCTACGGGCCTCACCGCAGCGCTTGCCATTGCAACAAGGGCAGGCCTTCCCGAAGTCTCCAACTCCACGGCACCCACCAATGCCAACCAGGACTCCTTCCAGGACTGGCTCAGCGGCCTCTCATCAGCCAAAGATGAACAACATGAGTGGGCCCCGACAGCCGGAACACCATGCGATGGACTGGGAGGAGGAAAGCTGGGACGATTGGACGAGCCACAATCCTCCTTACGATCACATGACAGATCCAGAGGAGAGACCAGGCTACGGGGGCTACGAGTGGGCACAGCAACAAGAGCCCACTCAAGAGGAGCTGGAAATGATTTTGGAGCAGGAGAACAAGAGATTGGAGGCACAACAAGCCGAACAACAAGCAAGGCGAGCGCAACCTCGCATTCTTTGAGCCCAATGCCTTCCCTGTGCGGCTCTGCAGATGATCCGCTACTTCAAGAAGATCGAGGCGCTTTTCAGCTGCGGCAAGGTACTCAGAAGAGATTGCTTGGAAAATGTGAGGGCCTTGAGCGACAGCCTGAAAATGGAGCGAGCAGTCTCTGCTACGCAAGCCAGGCAATCTATGAGCTTCAGGCAGGAGTATAAGTGCGACCTTGTGGAAATCTACGCAGGCTATGGCAACGAAGAGGTCTGCGAGTCCTACAACCAGTTGACAAGGTGCACGGCATTAGCCTGGAGACACGTGCAGATCATGAGCAGCTGAGAAGCCTTTTGAAAGCTCGGCGTCCTTTTATGACGCTTTGGGAAATTCGATGTGACCCTTGGTCACGCATCCAGCACTTGAATTACACTCCACAACAGCTGGATGAACTTCGTGCAGCCCACAAGCTTGAGCTGGAAGAGATGTGTAAGACCATTCGAGAGATGCATGCTGATGGCTGTCACTTCTTGCTTGAGAACCCGTGGGGCAACGACTTTTGGAAGCAGCCTGAGATTCAATCTCTTCTTGCACTCCATCAGGTGGAACTTCGCAAGGGAGCAATGTGTCGTTTTGATCTGCGGGGCACAGATGGACACTTGCTGAAGAAAGAGACAGGATGGTGCTCCGATTTGCCAGAGGTGCTGACTCACATCGCCTTACCCTGCCTTGGCAACCACAAGCACGAAGAATGTTTGGGTTCAAACGCCAAGAGGGGTCAAATCTATACTCGCAAGCTGGCCAAAGCCGTGCTTGATGGGATGTGTGAAGCACTACATCACTGCGGAGATGAACGCTTTTGCCGAGGACATCTGGCAGACACCCCAATAACATGGATCACAGGTAACTATACCACCGAGAACAATATGCCTGATTTTTCCAGTTGGACCGCAACAACAACACCGGCATGCCCACTTGCGACGTGCTGGTACCTTGACCTTGTCCGCGACGAGGAGTCTTGGCGGCCCTTGTTGAAGGAAGCGGAGGAGCGCTTGAAGGACAAAGTTCAAGCAGCTGCAACTGTGAAGAAAGACACGGCATATTATGAGCAGATCAAGCAACTTGTCCCATGGGAGCTTGCACTAGTGCAGATCACCAGAAACCCCAAAGTCAGGCGTTTGCCCTACAACCTGTTGATGGCTGAGGAGGTCACACACCGAGGAGCTGTCCTCCTGTTTTCCAATGGTCAGATCAGGTTTGAGACTGAGGCGACTGCTTCAATTTCTTCAGCGCCAGGGGCTCGCTTTGATAGCCCTGTGACGCATGCAATTTTTCTTTACGGCCGGGCTCCAGCTACGACCTTGGACCCTGAGGCCAATGGTGTCCCTGAGGCACCGTCATCATCCGCCACCAAGTCCGGGCCAGCACAGACCTTGAACCCGGAAGAGATTTGGCATCCCACACAACCAGGTGCTCAAGATATCACTTTTCCTGAATTACCACCCAATGCAGTGCCACAATGGATGAAGAGCGTTTTGCGGAGACTTCACATCAACCTGGGACATCCAGGACGAGAGGCATTGATCCGCCATCTGGCGGCAGCAGGAGCTTCCGGCCCAGCACTTCATGGCGCAAAGCACCTTGTATGCAACATTTGCAAGAGGACGAAGCCTCCCTTTCAACCAAGACCTACGCAGAGTTATCAAGCTAGGCGATTTGGCGACAGACTGCAGATTGACATCATCCACATCAAGGACATCACTGGCATCACACATTTGTTTTTGAGTCAAATTGATCAGGCAACCACCTATCATGTTCTGGATCATGTGGACTCTAGAAGCGAAGACGCAGTGATTTCCTCGATGGTGAAGGGTTGGTTTCGCTTTTTTGGTTTTCCAGATGAGCTTCTACTCGATGCAGAAGGCGCCATGAAGGGTTTTCAATTTGAGATTCTTTGCGCACAAGCTGGCATCAGAGTTCGTTTTGTTCCCGCAGATGCCCATTGGCAACTCGGCAAAGCAGAAAGACACGGACAGGCAGCGAAGTGGATTATGGCCAGACTGGTCAACCAATTTGCTCCAACGACAGTTCCTGAGATGGAAATGTTGGCTGCCATGACATGTCAATCAAAGAACTCCTTGGCTCGAAAAGCAGGAGCGTCGCCGTCACAGTGGGTGTTCGGAAGGAATCCCAAGATTCCAGCTTCACTGCTCTCCGAGCATGATGCCATTGAGGCGAAGCAGGTCATTGAGGACTCTGAGAAGCTGCGCAGAATCGAAGAAATCCGACATGCAGCTCTCCGAGAGTATCTCGACTACGAGCACAACGAAGCACTGAGAAGAGCCATTTTGAGAAAGCAGCGTCCGTGGCGAGGACCCCTTGAAGTCGGCCAGAAGATTGCCTACTACCGTCAACGCAATCAGCTGGACGGCGAGGGCACCAACGAGGGCTACAGACAGGGGCTCATCATCGGCCTCGACCCAGGCCCTAGTGGCTCTGTCTGGGTACGCAACAACCGTGGCAGGATTGTCCAAGTTGCCCGAGAACAAGTGCGAGGTGTCGAGGGCGAAGAGTTGTGGTCGCCTTCAAATGAAGACCTCAAGATGCTCCGAAGTGCAGAACAAGATCTTTCTCAAAAGCATGCGAGAGCATTTCAACACGAAGGCCCAGCACCACGATTAGAAGATGACTGCTTGATTCTTGATGCAGCTGGTCGTGAAGTGCGAGGTGATCCACCTGAACCGCCAGTGCCATTAGCACTTCCACCACCACCATCACCTTCAATACCTGAGCCCGAAGAGAAGGAACTCCAACCTGTCCTTCGTGAACCACCAGCGTCTCGACAGTCTGAAGGCGTCGGAGACCATCTGGCACCATTGCCAGAACCACCAGTTCCCAAGAGGCTTAGGTTTGATGCGGGCAACAGACAGACATGGTTTTTAGACCCCGATGGTCGGCCAACTGTGGTCGCCGAGAACGCCACCGAGTTTGCAGCCTTGCCTGACGATTTCGTAGCTCAGGACTACAAGTACCGCACATCCTGGACTTTTCAGGATGGACGTTGGCAGAAGATAGAGGATCAAGTGCCCTGGAGAAAGAAAACCGGCCCGGAAGACACACTTCCACATGGCCAGGTTGAAAAACTGGTCACCACCTATAGCCCCAACATCAATAGAGGACGAATGCCCTCAATTGATTCTCTCAGTGAGATGCGGGGCCAAAAACGTGAAGGCGCACCACTTGATCCAGACATCGCAGCAGAACAAGACCGACAAGCGGTAGATCAGCCAGGTACGACAGACACCACAACGACAGAACAACCGTTGACAGCCGAACAGACCACGAGTCTGAACCAAGCGCTGACAACGTCAACCATTGACTACTGCGCCAACTGCGGATGCAGCCAGTGGCAAGTGCTTTCAGACGGCAAAATCAAATGCATTCGCTGTATGGCAATGGTTCGCACCAATGATCCGTTCCAAGTGACTGCATGGTTTGACGAGGTTGAAGAGCGAGAAGCTTATGCCCTCCTCCAACAACAGGGTGACCTTGTTTTGGCAGAAAGAGACAGCTATGCAACTTCCATTGAACGATGTCTTGGATGAGCTCCATCAGAATGAGAGCTACCTTCTTGAAGTCGGACAAGTTCATCAGACCTTGCCCGAGCAGCACTCTTCAAGCCTTTGGAGCAGCGCTCACAAGATCAAAGGTCAGTGGCAGTGGAAGCATATCTTTGAGAACATTGATGTCGATGCGGACACCGCTGTCGAGACCTTTGACCTTGAAGATAATGCAGCCCCTAAGAATGACCAAGTGCCTGAAGAGATCTTTGTCAAAGAAAATGACTCAGATTTGCCCAAGGAGTATGACAACACCAAGCGCATCTACATTCAACACATCAATAGATGCGGCAAGTCGAGGCCTCGCCGAATTGGCAGAAGCCGTTGGTTCAGAAATTTTGGAAGACACTGCAACTATTTGTTAGGCTGGGACGGCACACCACCTGAGCTCCAACCTTTCTTTCAGTATGACAGTTTTGCTCAGGTGCTACATGCTTGCTCTCAAGCTCTTGCAAGTGATCTTACCAGTACCTCTGACCCTGATCTTCTCCGAGAAGCTGAACTTCAGAAGCAAGAAGGCAACCCAACATGGTCTGCGCGAATGCGTGGCCCGAAATCGCCTTCAGTGCACAACACGTCAGCCTACGACAATGTGATTTTGGGGCCTGACGTGAGCAGTGGAGAAGAAGGAGATGTTCCAGAAGATGGAGGGGGAAGAGCTGCCAAACAGGCTCTGAAGCGTGAGACACCTTGGCGCTCCATTCCGGCGGAGGATATACCAGCCTTTGTCGAAGCAATGCAAAATGAGTGGAGCGAATGGGAGAAGTGGTCATCATGTACTCCAGTGCACATGAAGAAGGGTGATGTCGATGAGAAGCTGATCCTGAAGAGCCGCGTCTGCTACCGGTGGAAGCCCATTGATGGCGGAAAGCGATTCAAGCCAAAAGCTCGAATTGTGGTGGCCGGATTTGCTGACCCACACCTTCCGCTTCTCAGCAGAGACGCACCAGTGCTGGCTCGAACCACCTTGGTTCTTATTGTCCAGTGGGCAGCAACCTTCAACGTCAGCCTCTGGAACGGTGACTGCAAATCAGCCTTCTTACAAGGAGAACCTGACACAGAACGCCCAGTTTGCATATACATGAAGCCTCCGCAGGATGACATTGCGCGAGCTGCAGTGCCAGATTGGGAGGACACCAACCTCTATTACCAGTTGACGGCTCCGGTTTATGGACAAGCAAATGCACCAAGACGCTGGTACCTTCACGTCCTCCGGGTGCTGACCGAACTGGGCTGGGCTCAGCATACTTTGGACCCTTGCTGCTTTTTGCAAAAGCGAGATGGTCAAGTGATAGCCGTGCTCGGCGTGCATGTCGACGAC
>CAMXCT020000673.1:139159-196659 GCA_947184155.2 Cladocopium goreaui | reverse complement strand
CCACCATTGGATATATTCATTTTCAGAGATGTTTTTTTCCCCTGTGTTTTCCCATGGATTTTTCCCCGGTGGCGTGGTGGCACCTTGCCTCACCGAGGACGTGACCTCTGAGGAGGGCCGCTCGTGGCGCGTCATGCGACGCTTCAACGACTTCTGGCAGCTCAAGGAGCAGCTGGGCCCCAGCGCGCGGAAGCTGCCGGGGGCGCCCTTTCCCAGGAGCTCTTGGGAAAGTCAGGGATGACTTGGTTGATGATTGGGTAAACACCATAAGATTAAGAAAGGTGGATGAGGTCACCACACTGGAAAACTATGATAAACTATGTACATCGATATACATTATATACCTTGTTCCTCCAGTAGCTCATTTGACGGTCGTTCGACTGGCGACTGGAACACTGGAACAGGAAGCTCCTTTTTGCCTGCAGTGGCGACAAGTTGGAACAGCGACGCGGGCAGTTGGAACTCTGGTTGGGCTCGGTAATTCAGCAACCACGTGCCGATTGGATTGGAGTGTTGCGACGCTTGGTTTTGGTGAGCTTTGGCCGTGCCAAAGATGATCGCTCAAGTCTAGACACGGTCAGAAAGTGGGCCATAGCCCAAATAATGTTGGTAGGCAATAACAAACCATCCATATTTTGATGGTATACCATCCATTTATGGTAAAAATTGGGGACGGTCAGCATGGCAATATGCACTTAGATGAGCGTGTCGGAGCTATATCTAATTTTTTTGTTCTATTTGAGAACTGCCCGGGCAACCACCAAAAACAAAGACACACGCACAAAAAAACCACACATGTTCATTGACGTGCCACGTAATTATATTTTCGAAACGCAGCAGACGAAAAGGCAACGCGCATGCACACAAACATACAAATCAATACAGCTGTGCAAATGATGGTACCTAGCATCCCCCAAAATAATTCACATACTGTAGATCATGATAGACCCCGACATGAGCTGACTGAAAGCCGTCTTCCAACCCCCTTGACCGTTGAGGGGACGGTGCTGAGGAGTCTTCCTCCAGACGGGTCGACAGATGATCGACCTTCCGACCCCGCCACAGCATCCGGTAGCGTTTCCGCAACAAATTCCTCCATTTCAGTTGATATCCTGAAAACAGCGACTCCTCCATTTTCTTGGATGATTTTTGTTGCTATGGATGCATCTGAAACATGTATATATTATATATATATAGATGTATCCATGTGTATCCCACGAATAGCAATCCTCATGGGACAATGATAATCATCCTTTTTTGTTTCTTTTCTCTGGAGTTTTCAGCGCTTGAGGCAGCCCAGGATTGGCGTGTGGAGATTGAGGTGCCGTCGCACGTCAGCACAGGCCGCGGGGCCAGATTCCAAGATAGCTCAGATACCCTCTGGTAATGACTAACATAGCTATTGAAAATGGTGATTTATAGTGGATTTTCCCATGAAAAATGGTGATTTTCCATAGCTATGTTAGTTTACCAGAGGGTAGGTGGAGGCTTTGAGTAAGATCCAACCATGCCTCAAAGCTGGCAATGTTGGAAACATGGTGAGACCCAAACCATTCCGAATTGCTTAGAAGTGGCACTGGAACATCCGTTGCCTGGAAGTCAGCTTGCGAATGCTGGGGCGCACGGAGGCCAACTGCTGGCTGTGTCACTCCCTGATGGGCGCTCCCTGAACTTCACCGTGCCCAAGGCTGGGAAGGGCGCTAGGAGGCCTGGAAGTTATACTGAACTTACTTAACCATGAGTCAATAGCCAAGAAGGCCCATGTCAATATATACCTGTGGCTTGGTGCATGTACTGGGTTACTAGGGTTCTGGCCGATTCTGGCCCATCCCTTGAGCCAGGGAGTCAGCGGTTCCAAGATCGAACTGAAGTATGACCCCAGCCAGAAGACGCTGGAGCTTGCTTGATCAACGCTGATGGTGTGGTGAGGCACCATAGGACCAGGGCTGCCAGGGCCGGACGCCTGCAGGGTGGCACTAAGACTGTCACGACTCGCAGCAGGTGAGAAAAATGTGAGACCAAGTTCCATCTCACATCATATTGGCTATGGCTTGGTATGGCGCCAACAGAGGACACCAATGTAAACACACGATTGGTCATTCTTTTGGAATTTTAGTACCTTTTTAATCCTTTTTAGAATTTAACCATTTCAACAATGAGGGAGAATATATATATATATACATACATACTGTACATATGTATATGTATATAGTATATATATATTTATGTATATATGTCTATATATATATACATACACAAATAACGTCGACGCATATCGACATCACCAGCCGGAGACATCGAGCTGGTGCAACAGTGGCACTGCCTCGTGTCCGAAGCCATGTCAGCTGGTGGGTCTTGAGCAACTCCGAAGGACACTGAGAGAAGGATGCAGCAAGTGAAGCTTACTATAAACATCTATAAACATCTATAAACATCTATAAACATCTATAAACATCTATAAACATCTATAAACATCTATAAACATCTATAAACATCTATAAACATCTATAAACTGGAAGGCTTATAAGATATCATTAGCGTGTTTCGGAAAAACTTAGATATTTGTGGTGACATCACTGAATCCATGCAGCTGGACGTTGCATGTGGAACCTCATCAGTGCCCTGCAAAGAGGCTGAAAGGAAGCTATACCCGCTACCCTGCAAGCATGGTGAAGCAGGCAGGTGTTGATGCAGTGCTCTGTAGTCAATTCAAACCCTAGAGGCCCTAGAGGGGTCCCACTCCATCAATCCCGCTCCGGGGAAGCCATGGCGGATGGCGCGCCCAAAGCTGTCAAGGAGGATCCCTACAGCGTTCCAAGGATGCAAGAAGTAGAGCTATAAAAAGGATGCAACGTGATAAGTCATCAGAAACTACCAGAGATTTGGATTGAGACTAGACACACCCTCCGTTGGGCCTATTTTGTTTTACTGCTTGAAAGGTTGTAATATCGTCACATTTCAGCACATCATCTGGACATGGGAAGAGATTTTCCAGGCAACCATCTTGGTTTACCAGAAGGATCCATAGGTTGCATGCCATCCTGGAAAGATTCCTGCCTGAGGAAATCAAAGCGGTGCTTGACCAGTGACTCGGCTTGAGGTCCGGATGTTCGGCTATGGGAAAAGAGCAGATCGGATGGATCGATTTAAGAGATTTTAAGAGCAAATTGTTGGGAGGACATTTGTTTGTCATTCAACACTATAGCTGGTTTAGCCGCAACCCAAACACCAACCAACCAGGACTGTGGAACATGTTTGCCCAATTTGATTGATGGCTGCATGGAAAATCCAAATGGCTCATCAAGGCAGATGCGACATCAACCCTACGAGCGCTTCGACAGCTTCTATGAAGGCCCCAGCTGCCAGCATCAACTCGCCCTTGGATTTTCACGATGGGAACGCCCCGACGATTAAAAAACATCGACTTGGATGTTACTTGTAACCAATACCGCCAATACCATTGGATCTCCAGCCATTTTGTTCGGGGGATCGCTCCTATCTGGTTTTGTTCAACAATTTGGCACCCATACACTCGAATTTTCTTTGAAAACAACATTCATCAATCCCCGATCCAAAAGTTAGTTGTCATACCTTCGGGATCCTTCGGGTTAAGTTCAGATCCGTAAGGGCCCCAATTTGCATGGCAACAAGTACCGGTAACCCCAACTTCGACAGGTGAGGAGTTCGCGGATGCCAAGTTTGCAGAGTTGGTGCCCTGGGGAAAGGACCAAACCTTCAGCGGCCTCACCCACGGCACGCCGCACCTCGGTCCCACGTTGACTTCGTTGACACCGCCCGGTTTTTTTTTTGGTTTTTGGATCTCCGGCCAAACGCCAAGGCCCAAGAATTTGAATGAATCCGAATCCACATACGGTAATTCCACATAAATCCACATAGTAATGACATCTCCATTTTAATTGGGCGGCTGTGCAACTGGGCAGAAGGGATTCCTCCATGAGCCCAGGAAGGGGGCTCACACACCACACGGCTGGGGCGTGTTGGAACATCATGAAGGCTTCCTTCAAGCCTGTGCTGTATGGAGGGCTCCTTGGATGATACAGATGATACCCTCCAGTAAAGTAATGCAAAACGTAGAATTCTCGACGTTATGTATAGTATTAGATATCAATTATAAAGGATTTTAAGGGCCCCCCCCCTTCCCCCTAAAATGGTCATGGGTTCAATTCCCACGGGTGACGCGGTCACGGTCCTCCACAGTAGAGGCACACTCTCCATGAGGGAGATGTCCCTGTAGTCCAGCATAATTGGTTTGCTTCAGCCTCAATAACAGTTGCTGCAAGGGGTCTTAAAAAGTGGTTTTAAATCAACCCCTTTTCGTGCATCATTTCACGCTGCACAAGACACCGTATCATGCAATCATGCTCTGGATAAAATCAATCTAGACTGCGCAAAAACGTTTTTGGTGTATCATCTTAGGCGCGCAGCATTTTGACACCACTCCTCTCCCACTACACTACCTTTCGTCTGCCTCCGCCTGCTCTCAAGTTTACTGGAGGGTAGTTGATGAGAGTTGGGCAGCTCAAATTTTGGTGCAACATCCAAGTGTTTTTTTCTGGGATACTGGCTTGAGTGACTTGTCTCGCGCCCAGACATTGGCGTTGTGTTTGAGGACGGCTTAGCTGATGGTCCTGGAATGTGGGCGAGCATTGTCGATGGCAAAGAACAGCCTCTCGTTCGCGGAACATCCCGCATCTCTTTATCTCTAACAGATTTATTGAAAAAAACATAAAATACAATCATATAGCTGGCAGGGGCCAGTGGTACATGTGCTACTGCCGCACCAACAACATGGTTGCCGTTTCCACCCGGATTTTGCAGACCTCTGAGGTGTGGTTATGGCACTTGGATGCAGGTGTGATCCATTGGTGGCTTCAATGGGCACCGCAAAGAATTTGATGTTTTTTTTTCTCGTCCCATCCCCAACAGCCCCATACAGCCCCAACATTCCAACAAAAACATAGATTAAGAATATTTGGGATGAGATTATACAGCTGATGATTTACACATATTCCATTATTCCAAAGTCATGTGTAAGTCATCAACATCCCATCCCATTTGATGATTTACACATTTTACACATTTGGGACAATGTCGGTGTTGAAGATTTTGGGGGGATGGGATTAGATCCCAAGAATCCACTTTGACACAGGGCAAGCGGCACGGATTCTTCGCCTTGGTGAAAGAAGGCAGCCGGGGAAATGACTGGGTTGGGGTCTATGCACTGTGATCGGTTGGAGTTTTGCAGTGCCTTATCAATCAGATCCAATCAGGTTATGTGTGTAGATATGGGTATCATAGATTCACTACCCCTTAGAACTGGAGCAAAAACTGACTGCTGAAGAGCACCACAGCCAACCAGAATTAATGGAATCCAATTTGTGGCATGTCCAGGCCCGGGCACGTAGTATAGTAGATTATGATTACATAGGATTACGTATCGTAGATTCAGGAGGCGGGTTCTTGTACGGCAGATGTCAGTTAGCCACCCCAAGTTTCAAGGGAACGCTCAGCCTCCACCCTGTCCATGAGGTGGCGTGTACCTCGAAGACTACGACAACGGAGAACTGAAGAAGCGGATAAAGTGGAGAAGAGATAAGCTGCATGTGACTTGTGCCAGATGTTCCTCGCTGGCAAACAGGCCCAGTATATGCACATGTATGTACATGTATGCATATGTCACATACGTCCTCGCGGTTAATATTGTTTCGTTGTTTCAGTTATTTCAGTTCAGCAAAAACTGAGGTTGGCCCCCTGGTGGCTTGGTGCTTTCAAATATATAACTTTAACGCACAAGTTATGTCTAGTTCAAATCATGTTGCATCCCTTTCATTCAGACGATCTTCCCCAAGCATCAGGATCATCAGGCACCCCAGCCCAGTGACTGTAGGTGGTTTGCTCTTCGTCCCCTCCGCAAACACCTCGGAAGAGAAGTGGCTCGGCCAAAAACCAGGACCTCACTTGAAATGATCCTTGAATTGTAAGGGTGCTTATCCCAACATGATGCCATTTCAGGATGGTGAAGTAATATAACTATACAGACTATACCATTGCTCCAGCTCCATGCATAACAGATCATAGTGGTGAATATGCCCGCTAGATACCCACCATTTACATCTAATTAATCGCCACTTGCTATGGGAACATCAGCCAGCGTTGCGCAGATTCTGCCGCTTTCACCTTTCCAAGCCCGACTACGACGCGCGGTATGCTTGTTGCGGGGCACTGCATGCAGTGAACCCACGAGGTACGGGTCTCAACATGTTGGAGATTGGATGTAGGAGAAAGCACCATGCAAGACGATGCAAGACGTATAGGCTGCGCCACATCCACCCACGTGGAGCCAGTTGCAGAAGGTGGGATTGCTGGATCCCAGGTCAATTTCCACGGTAGTTGCCAGATGCACCTTTCCACAAGTCTATTTGAAGGCAACTGTGCACACCGTTTTCTTTGGGTCCTGGACTTCTTTGGGTTGGATAGGCTGGATAGGCTAAAAGAGCACGCGAGAGAGAGAGAGAGAGAGAGCAGAATCAAAATTCGTCAGGGGTCTTTCTGTATCAATCTAGCTGCTTGTTGGTTTCCACCATGGTCGGAATACTTGACCCAATTGACTCCAAATTTTCCGTGTTTTTTGGGCCAAAAACCCAGCGGCCAGGTGACAGCACCATGGCTGCTTTGGCCGCCATGGCAGCTTTGGACTTGGGAGGTGGGGCCATGGTCCCAGCTGGGACCGTGCCGTTTGTGGGTCGACCCTGGTGCAGGCGATTCCAAGCAGTTCTGATTGGCATGACAAAGTTCGTGCAAAATGGACGGTCCAGTGGCCAGCTTGTGGAGCTACTGTTGAGACCAAAGGTGCCAGTTGAGAAAAGGCTGGAGTTGGGATTTGATGCTCGCGTTCCATAATCATATATAATTTATTTAAATTTCACACACGGCTCGTTTTTTTGGTCCAAGTGCTACCCACCAAGACGTTGCATTTGTAGCAGGCTGGGAGGACCTCTGCCACAGAAAGTGCGCTTGTCCGATTTGGCTCGAGCGGGCTCATGAGGACAGAGGACAAGAAAGGTCAAATCGGTAAGGGCCAAAATTGGGCACATATGGAATTGCAACATGTGATTTTTCGCTTGCACAGCTAAGTCACCAGTTCTTTTTCGTTGATAATTTTGAGCCATGCCCAAATTAGGAAAGAGTGGTGAGACATTTCCTGCAGCTAGCAATGACATAGTCATACTATGCACGCCTCAACATCCATCGAACGTCCAGATCAACCAGCGTGGCCACCGTGTGTGGCTCCACAGCGGTACAGTCGATGGTGTTGGTGTGGTGAGCTCCTTCATTGAAGGCTGCAGCTGGGTGCACTCATGGGTTGGCAGACATAGCAAATCCGACCATCCAACAGCATTGAATCATTGAACATATAGCGGCGATGGCTATGGGCTATAGGTCAGTACCAAACCCCGAAATAGGGGTCTTATTCACATTCTAACAGGCCATGGTTTCCAGCCATATTAGGGACTGTCACGAGGCGATTATAACAGCTGTGAACCGTGCCACATCCAGCTGTTCAGACGCATCCAGTTGAGCTTTGCAGGTCTTATAGGTCTGGACAATCCACTCTTTATGGTAGGTACCTCCAATTTCGGTTCCTGAAATGACCATTGATCTTGTACAATCCTAAGCTTTGCAAAGTCTTTATCCATTTTATATCATTTTATCATATCCACCATGTTCCAACATGCCTGACACAGATTGTCGCAGCTGCTCAATCTTTCTGAGACGATGAATCGAAGCAGCACCGTTCGCAAGAATGATACAAAGAACGGACGGGGATGGGCCGAAATTGGATTGAACAAAAACAAAACATCTGATATCACTGATATCTGGTCTGACAGTGTAATGATTACACTTGCCTAAATCAGTGGTTCTCCTTGTTTCAAATGTTGCAACCACATCTCCAAGAATTTCGGTGCATCAGCTGCTCACAGGGTCCCATGGGTCCCTGGTGCCATGGGGCATGTGCTGCCCACCGGCCACTGCCCATGTGGAGGGAGAGCCCCACCGCTTTCAGCGCGAGGTTTTTGCGCTCTCTGAGAAGGGGCACCGCCGCGTGTTGGCGCTACGGGATAGGGTGCCTCAACGGCAGTCCCGTGGTGTAAGCTGTTCAAGTGGGTTTGCCTGAAAATATGGAACCCTAAATCTACTGGTTGATCATCATCTCACATCATCTCCCCTACTAACATTGCCATTTGATACTCCATTTGTTGCAACCACAGCCATCACTCATCATTTTTCGCGATCCACCTGGTCATCTGAGCGAGGATAGCTTGGGAGACTTCATCCAGCGCCTGGCAGTGCAGCTGGATGGCAAGGTGCTGAGTCAAGAGCAGCAGAATCGTTTTGTGAATTGGTACTGGCGCTGCTGCAAGAGCCGCCCGTTTCGCCCATTTCAGGCCACTTGGTACACCTTGGGCGAAACGATCAACTCCCAAGCTCCCAGAGATTTTGTGAGATGACTCAAGTTGTGGGTTAACACTCCAAGATCTCCAAGCCTTTTTTTGAAGCAAAACCCATCTCCAGTGTCCAGAGGGTATCATCCAAGGGTCGCATCTCCCAAGGCCAGCTTTCAACAACTACAGGAGACCTTGAAAGAGCAAAGCTGGATCCTTTGGCACGACCAAAGTCTGAGTTCACAAGAGTGGAAGCTGAAAATCTACTCCCAGGTGCCGGGCTGGTTGAAACAGCTTTTAGGTTCCCAGGTTCCCGGGTTCCCAGGTTCCCAATCCAACAGCTCTGTAGGACGAATGGGACAAAAAGATGGGATCATGTTGGACATGTGGGGTGCTTGGCAAAGAGGCAAGTGGCCGTTCAAGTCGTCAACGTTCCAGGGTCCCTCTAGCATCCTGTAGCCAAATAGGAAGGCACAGCTTCAGTGCCAAGCCTCAACAGCCTCAACCATACACATCATTAGTACATCCGTACTTACACGCTCACATCTTTGCTGTATCATTCATGTTTTTCTTATTCCCCATCATCATCATCATCATCATCATCATCATCGTCATCGTCGTCATCATCATCATCATCATCGTCATCGTCATCGTCATCGTCATCGTCATCGTCATCGTCATCGTCATCATCATCATCATCATCATCATCATCATCATCATCATCATCATCATCATCATCATCATCATCATCATCATCATCATCATCATCATCATCATCATCATCATCGTCATCATCCATCGTCATCGTCATCGCATCGTCATCATCATCATCATCATCGTCATCGTCATCGTCATCGTCATCGTCATCGTCATCGTCATCGTCATCGTCATCGTCATCTCATCATCATCATCATCATCATCATCATCGTCATCGTCATCGTCATCGTCATCGTCATCGTCATCGTCATCATCACCATCACCATCACCATCACCATCACCATCACCACCTTCACCATCACCATCACCTTCACCATCACCATCACCATCACCACCATCACCATCACCATCACCATCACCATCACCATCACCATCACCATCACCATCATCATCATCATCATCATCATCCTCATCCTCATCCTCATCCTCATCCTCATCCTCATCCTCATCCTCATCATCCTCATCCTCATCCTCATCCTCATCCTCCTCCTCCTCGTCCTCGTCCTCCTCCTCCTCATCATCACCATCACCATCACCACCACCACCACCACCACCATCATCATCCTCATCCTCATCCTCATCCTCATCCGCATCCGCATCCGCATCCTCATCATCCTAGGCGAAAATCGCGGGATCATCGGCTCATTTCCCTTCGGCCATTTTCCAGGCAGACAGCTTCAAGCATCAGCGAGCCGAATTGAAGGCCTGGCAGAAGCAGCGGCCCCCCTCCACCGATGCCTTGCTGGAGTCGCTCGAGGTTGGGGTTGTTGATGGAACCGGTGACAATTGGGATGATTGGTACTAGGTATACCAGGAATAACTACCAACAGTTACATTTAACAACATGAACATTAATTACTATGACAATCGAAACCACCCGTTTTCCACGGCAACTGGTGTGCTTTCCTCGCTTGCTGTAGAGGCCTGGGATGGTCGTGAGCTGCAACGAAAGGACGAGCTGAGGCTGCCTTTGCAGATGCAAGCGAGGGCATGGCCAATCACTGAGGAGGGCTTTCAGCCACTTTGCCGGGTGGAAAACTTGGCTTGTTCTGGACTTGAAAAAAGGGGGTAACCTGCGGGGTAACAAGAAAACTCCTATGCGCTGGAAGGATATGTCTAAACATGTGTATAAACATGTGCTTATGTGGTTATGTTTAGGTCTTTTTGTTGGGATTCTTCGTCTTCGTCCTTCTGGGTATGTCTCCCGCATCCCAGGCAAGCGAAATTGGCAGGTGATACCGAGATGTGTTCCTTTGTGCAGCAGCTACTGGTGTTGATGGGTGGAAAGGTGCTTCGGAAGGGACAATTGTTGCCCTTCACTTTCTGGTACCTGCGGGTGGGATACAAAACGCATGCGCCTTGACTGCAGTTGGAGTTTGGCAGGTGTGTATAGTCTATAGCTGTCTATATTGTTGTGAACTCCTCTTTTGGATCGCTGGACTGTCCTTAAGAGATCTTAAGAGCATATACATGGCTCAAACAATTGTCATATTCGGAGCCAGAGTTTTGCCCTTATCCCCAAGCATCTGAAACCATCCCTTATCATTTCAACAATGTGGAGCACTCATCCTTCCATTTGTCATTGCTGAAGCCAAGGAAGGTCTAGAAGGCCTCCAGCAAGTGCTACAAGAGCAGACTTGGGTGCTTTTCCCTGATGACAGTCAAAAGCTCCAGGACCATGGTTGCCTGGGGCGTCTGTGGCCTTTGAAACCTTTTATGCAAAACAGACTCAACGAATCTCAACGATGCTTCTGGGTTGTCTATGTCAATTATGTCGCAGACTTATGCGTTGCTCGGATGATCCATCCATTTTTGTTCTTCATAGCAGCGATTCCTTCATGTTAAACGCCGGAAGGCGGTGAAAAGATGTGAAAAGCCAGGTGCTTTTCCAGGCGTTCCTGGTATTTCCGTCTCCCGCTTTCCAGGCCTGGAAGGGCCGCGTGTCCTTGCGGCGGATGCCCAAGCGAAGGAGGTCGAAGGATTGGTTCCTGGCATGGCCCGAGAAAAGGGTGAAGCAGCAGCAGATGGTGAAGGTCTTGTCGGCCAAATTCGTGGAGCCCAAGGAGCGGGAAGAGTTGGATACAAATCCCTAGCTCTTGAGAAGCTAAAGAGATCTAAAGAGCCCAATTACACTTCAACTTCTTTGAACAAATGCATATTGATGCGGATTTGTTTTCACTTGGACCGATCTTACATTTTTTTTGTTCCCATGTTTTGATGGGCAAGATTCATTTTGTCAGCCTTTGAAGGCCGCGCTAGGAATATTTTTGTTTCCTTCCAGCTGGCAACAAGAATCGAATGATCAGACACTGCCGCGAAGTGATTGAAATGCTAAAGCCAGGCTGTCTGGAAATGGGCATGGGTCAAAACTTTAACTAATGCTCCCGGGACTCATGGCTCTTGTTCATTGTCAATCTTAAGCATCCTTTTTTTGCTGTGCCCCATTCTTGAGCCATCCCCAAATCCAGGAGCTTGGGCAATTGATCCTCTTTGCTCATCGCACTTCCCTGATGACCCCGGAGATTTTATCCTTGGCGATACGACGTTTGGGGCACCTGCAACAGTGGCAGAGCGCCTTCGAACTGCTGTGCTCTGCCCACAACGAACGACTGGAGTCCACTGCACCACATGTGGCTGCGGTGGATGTGTGCCGAACCGTGGGTCGCTGGGACATGGCCTTGGGCTGGTTGTCGGATGCCAAGACCTGCAACCTCCCGGCAACCAACGTGAGCAACGCGGTGAGTGCCAGCCTCCTACGTTGCAGGGTGGAGGCTTGGGCAACGATGCTGGAACTGCTAAGGGATCGCCTGGAAAGTGGGCAGCAAGGCTTGCTGCTGGCAGATCAGATCAGCTTTGGCACCGTTTTGGCGGCCTGTAGTCGCTTGCATTACTGGGCACTGGCTGTGGAGTTGGTGCAACTCATGCAGACGTCGCGTTTGACGCCTGACGTTGTTCCTTTGTGCTCAGCGGCAGCTGCTTGCAATCGAGCAGCTGCTTCGAGCATCTCTGGTGCTTGGCGGTGGTCCTTGTATTTCTTTTCCCTGGCTCGCTGGGCCGGGCAAACCCCTAATTTGACGCTGCACAACTGTGCCATCTCTGCAGTGAGCCAAGTGTCAAAGCATGGCAACTGGGCATTAGCCATGCAGAAACTTCAGGCGGGTGGGGGACAATTTCTGAAGCCCATGGCAAGGAATGGCAACGATATATTCCCCAAGACCATGTATGCTATTGATGGCGGTGTTTGGCGCCCGCAGTGGCCTGAAGCATCGGTATATAACTTTATTTTTTTGCAGTTCAAGTCATGGAGTCTTCAGAAATGGAACCTGCCGTTAGACTGGGTTCTAGCTTTTTTGGGTTCTAGTTCCGGGCCTTGATTTTTTCTTGTGATTCAATCCCCACGTTTTTTTTTTGGATGGTCACCCTTTAAAAGTCAACCATGGAACATGGACATGGACAATCTACACTTCTTTCTTTAATCAATAGAAACAAGCATCCAAGAAAGGTGATTTCCATTGCCAAGTTCGATTACCAACGGGTATATTTTGGGCTGTGAAGGTTTCATATATGGAATATTTAGACCCAGAAGCCATACTGTAGCCTGAAATCACATTAAGTCAATTGACACATAGTCTTTTCCGTTGACAAACAGAGGGGGGCCCAAACAAACAGATTCCAAAAATACCCCAAAAAATTCAGACATGGATCACCTGGGTGGAACAAAAAACCATTCAAAAAACGGCAAAATCCCCAGGGGTCTGGGACCTCCGGGACCTCCGTGCAGGATCTCAGCACTTCCCGGCTGCAACCGGACCGCGTCTCCTTCTCCACAGCCTGCGCTGCCTGTCAGCGCGCCGCTGCTGTGGAGCAGGGCTGGCGGCTGCTGAGAGAACTTCCACGGCACTCACTGCGTGGCGTGGTTGGGCACCAGCTGGGTTAGGGTGATGGATTATATCTATGATACTAACAATGCATATAGCATCATATAGCTCTATGATATTCTATGATAATATATCTATAGACTATAGATATGTAGATAAAATCATTCATAAACCACTTACGCAAGCTTTAGCCACAACCTCGATGGTTTGCGAAGCAATTTTACGCAACACAGAGTTGGGGATTGGGTATTTGCAGATCGTAGGTTGGGACTAGGTTAATGTCCAAAATCATTAATTAATCCCATCTCCCAACATTAGATATCCCCATGTTTGCGGCCGCAATGGCTGAATGGCTCCAATACTGTTTCCAGTGTTTCTGGGGGAGTATTTAATATTAGGGGGAAGGGATTAATCACAACAGTATAATATACAGTACATGATCTTGTTTCAGGTGGTGAGTTTGATTCATTTTGACATTCTGAACACCCAAAAGAAGTGGGATGGCTGATGTTGCTCAGGATTGTCATATGGATGCCTCAGCAAGGTACATGATTCAGCATGGCTGGATTGTTGCTTCGAATGCCTAGACACCCTGTGGGGATCCCCTAACTCAGGCGCCTGCGCTCTCTTCTACAGCACCTTGGTGATGACGTGTTCCTCCCAGATGCGGTGGCAGGAAGCGGCGACCTTGCTGCCCCATTTGACACCCGCAGAACGAGCACTTTTTTTGTGGGTGGTGGCGGGCAAAGTTCTGAAAGCTTGGCAATGCTGCCTTTGAATGCGACCAAACAGAAACCAGAAATTAATCCTTTTAAAATCCTTTAAAGTTTTGTTAGTGCATGCACAAGTCCCCTGTTCATGCCACCGCCTAAGATTCTTCCTGTCTGTTGCCACTTCATGCTGAGCTTGATGTGTGCAGGTCGGGTGCCAGTGTCCATGGGTTTTGATCCACACACGTTGGTTTCCATTGTCATAACTGACTCAAAAAGGATCAAAGAGGTACAATGCGGCAAACCAAATAAGAAACTATCACCAAAATCACCAGAAATGGATGGTAGAAATCATCCGCCAATGGTAGGTTCATGGCATTGGTTTTCCCACATGATGTCATATTTGTATATATTTGTGATGTATGCGACGTCCTGTTGTGTGCAGTGTGTGTTGCCCAAGGAAGAGCGGCATGGACACACGCCAAGCGTTCTTGGGCTCTATGGTCATGGCGCGCCTCTGGCCCGAAGCTGTCCAGTTGTTCGACACCTGGCGATCCTACCCTGAGCGCGGCCCACCACGGCGACACCTGGAGCGGAAGTCGGATCTGCTACCAGCCCTGCAGGTCCGAAAGTGGTGGTCTATGGGTTTGTGGTACTTGGCTCACTGATATTCAATTGGGGAATATGTATGTATATATATATATATGTATGTATCAATGACACACACACACATATATATATATATGATTATATACGATTATTTTATACATATATATATATATATACACATGTATTTATCTTGTTCACTATTCTTTTCTATTTTAAACCAATTAACGAGACTTCTTAGTATAGCTATCCCAAGACGGAGGGGTCACAGGTGTGCCGCGCCACGGGCGCCGTGGCGCACGCCCTGGCCTTGCTGCGGGACGTCACGGCCCGGCGGTGGCGCATCGATGCAGAGGCCTTGGCCATGGCGGCCATGGCCGCCAGGAAGGACAGCTGGCAGCGTGCGATGGCCTTTTGGGACGAGACCCGACAGGTTTCCGGGCCCCGTTGGCCTACAAAAAAGATGGAGAAATGGTGAGAAATGGAGGTTTATAGCTGGGAAGACCTAGAAAATGTTTGGAGATAGTGAAAATCTTCGCAGCAAATGGGATTTTCCACGATTTTCCAGTGCAATGTGTGATTTTTCTGGAGGGGATAGATTCTAGATTGATGATGATGTCCAGGGAGGGCTACTGCACCACAGATTCGGGATTGAACATATTTAACAGGACATGCTTTCATGAGGAAGTGGAAGCCCACGCGTTTGCCGAATTGATGCGAATTGGATGCCACTTTTTCCTTCCCCAGAATCTCAATTATTTCTTCATGAATTGCCCCCATGCTTTTTTTTTCTCAACCCAGTACTGAACCGTGATGAGTTCCGATCCGGAGAGCCACCCAAAAGTCGGATTCGAGTCGGTTTCGGGTTTCGGGTTTCGGGTTTCGTCGATTGAAACCCACTTTCGCTGTCGGTTTCGGGTTTCGGGTTTCGGGTTTCGTCGATTGAAACCCACTTTCGCTGTCGGTTTCGGGTTTCAGGTTTCGGGTTTCGGGTTTCGTCGATTGAAACTCGGTTTCGGGTTTCGGGTTTCGGGTTTCGTCGATTGAAACCCACTTTTGCTGTCGGTTTCGGGTTTCGGGTTTCGGGTTTCGTCGATTGAAACCCACTTTCGCTGTCGGTTTCGGATTTCGGGTTTCGGGTTTCGGGTTTCGTCGATTGAAACCCACTTTCGCTGTCGGTTTCGGGTTTCGGGTTTCGGGTTTCGTCGCTTGAAACCAACTTTCGCTGTCCGTTTCGGGTTTCGGGTTTCGGTTTTCCGGTTTTGTCGATTGAAACCCGCTTTTGCTGTCGGTTTCGGGTTTCGGGTTTCGGGTTTCGTCGCTTGAAACCAACTTTCGCTGTCGGTTTCGGGTTTCGGGTTTCGGGTTTCGGGTTTCGTCGCCTGAAACCAACTTTCGCTGTCGGTTTCGGGATTCGGGTTTCGGGTTTCGGGTTTTGTCGATTGAAGCTAACTTTAGCTGTCCGTTTCGGGTTTCGGGTTTCGGGTTTCGTAGGTCGAAACCAGCTTTAGATTCACCAGTACGATGCCGATCTCACATCACCCAAGTGTCGTTCTCCATGCAGTCGTCAAAAACAAAAGCGGTGAGTGACAAGCGCCTGAAAAGGTCAGAGAGGAAAGACGGCAACGGTTTGGGGGAAACTAGCTGTCACTGAGTGGATTAGATTAGATTAGATTAGATTAGATTAGGTAGAGTAGATCAGATTAGATTAGGTAGATTAGATTAGATTAGAATTGGACTAGATTAGGTAGATTAGGTAGATTAGATTAGATTAGAATAGATTAGATTAGATTAGGTAGAGTAGATCAGATTAGATTAGGTAGATTAGATTAGATTAGATTAGATTAGGTAGATTAGATTAGATTAGATAGATTAAACTAGATTAGAATTAGAGCTATATAGATGAGATGAGATTAGAATTATATTTGATTAGATTAGATTAGTTTAGGTAGATTAAATTAGATTAGATGAGATAGATTAGATTAGGTTAGATTAGATTAGTTGGATAGATATGATATGATATGATATGATATGATATGATATCATTAGATTAGATTAGATTAGATTAGAAATATAAGATTAGAAGCATTAGATTAGGTTAGATTAGATTTGCTTAGGTAGATTAGATTAGATTAGATTGGAATAAGAATTATTATAGAATAGGTAGATTAGATTAGATTAGATTAGATTAGATAGATTAGATTAGATTGATTAGATTAGATTAGTTTTGGTTAGATTAGAATCTGATTTGATTAGGTAGATAAGATTAGATTAGAATTAGATTACTTAGATAGATAGATTAGGTTAGATTAGGTAGATTAGATTAGATTAGATTAGGTTAGAATTGGATTAGATTAGGTAGATTAGAGTAGATTAGATTAGGATAGATTAGGTAGATTAGATTAAATTAGATAGATTAGATAGATTAGATTAGGTAGATTAGATTAGATTAGATTAGAATTGGATTAGATTAGGTAGATTCGATTTGAATAGATGAGATTAGATTAGATTGGAATAGGTAGATTAGATCAGATTAGATTAGATTAGATTTGGTAGATTAGATTAGATTAGATAGATTAAGCTAGATTAGAATTAGAGCAGGTTAGGTAGATGAGATTAGGTTAGACTATATAGATGAGATTAGATTTGAATTAGATTTGATTAGATTAGATTAGATTAGGTAGATTAAATATGATTAAATTAGATTAGAATTAGATTAGAATTAGATTAGTCAGATAGTTAGATTAGATTAGGTAGATTAGATTAGATTAGATTAGATTAGGTAGATTGGATTAGATTAGATAGACTAGATTAGATTAGATAGAATAGATTAGGTTAGATTAGATTAGATTAGATAGATTAGATATGATTAGATTAGATAGATTAGATCAGATTAGATTAGATTAGATTAGATAGACAGATTAGATTAGATTAGATTAGATTAGGTTAGCTCTAGATTAGATAAGATCGGTCCTTGGGAAGTTAAGTCTTCAGAGTCGGTTTCGGGTTTCGGGTTTCGCAGTTCGAAACCAACTTTAACAGTCGGTTTCGGGTTTCGGGTTTCGGGTTTCGGGTTTCGGGTTTCGGGTTACGATCGGTCCTGGGGAAGTTAAGTCTTCAGAGTCGGTTTCGGGTTTCGGGTTTCGGGTTTCGGGTTTCGGTCGGTCCTGGGGAAGTTATGTCTTCAGAGTCGGTTTCGGGTTTCGGGTTTCGGGTTTCGCAGTTCGAAACCAACTTTAACAGTCGGTTTCGGGTTTCCGGTTTCGGGTTTCGGGTTTCGGGTTTCGCTGGTCGAAACCAACTCTGCAGACCTCTCTCCGGATCACGTCTCACCGTGATTATCCCTTGGGGGGGTTCTTCTTGACCCGCCCCCCAAACAAGATCATCATCCAATAACCAAACATGGCCATGGAAATTCCACTATTTGGTTCAATGTTTTTCCCAGCTATATACCTTCATTTAGTTCGGGGACACGGGAGGGTAGATCCAATCCTAAACCATGAACTTAGGAACACAGTCTACATAGACAATGTATTCTAATATGTCAGTATATCCCCCTTGGTAATGATGGGTATGCACATCATATATCCCATTGTAAAAACCCCATTAAATCCACATAACCCCCATATATGCAATCTGAAGCCATGCTTCCTGGCTATTATTTGGGGTGTGTTGAATTTCAGGTGGGACTGGACTCACCGAAAACTCCGTTTTCGGTGCAGTTTTCGGCGAGATCGTGGCCGATCGCCTTGGCTTTGGCGGATGGAAGCTGCGAGGTGCTGCATGGGGGTGCCCCGAAATCATGAAAGATAAAACCATGGAATCTAATGTGGCAATGGAAAACCCACCATCTATAGATTCATTTAGTTTGATGATTTCCCCAGCTATAAACCTGCATGGCTAGCTTTTTTCCCTTTTGTAAACGGTTTTTGGGCATGGCTATGATTCACGGTAATTATGACCATTTGATATCATTTGAAGGGTTCCGGGTGAGAACAGAGTGGACACGAGGCCATGAATGGTGCGAATGGATGGCAGTTCTCGCTGCAACAGCAGCGCCAGATGGCGCTCGCAGAGCCCGATGCCCGGCAGCATCAAGCTTGGGCCCCAGATCCGTACATCGGTTCGTCCCAGCCTGGGGTTACCATCGTTTGATATAGGTTACCAGGGTTACCACGGTTGCCAGGAATGTGGATGGTTAATGCTCAGAACCCTCCCCCCTTGGCCTGAAATTTTGACCCACCATCTCAGTGGGTTGGCCCTGCAGGCTTGTGCGGAGCCATGGTGCTTAGAACACGGCGTGGAAAAGAGTGGCTCATCCTGGAACTTGGAAAAAAGAGACTCGTCCTCTTCGGTGGCTGTTTCGAGTTGCCCATATTTTTGGTCCTACAAGCCATGTGGCGCTGCGTCCCTGTGGCACCATATGATCCATATCCCAATGGGTCATTTGACCTGCAGGTCATGCAACGCGTCTCCTTCTCCTTAACGGCGCTGGATCTGCGCATGGTGCGCCAGGGCTACTTCTAGGAAGGGGCAGTGCAGCAACCAGCCCGGAAGAAGCAGTCCCAAATCTGGTGGAAACTGAGTGGGAGCTCGAGTGAAATTGGTAATGTTTTTTTCCATCGAAACGTGAGCGGCGATTGTGAGCAATACCCATGCCTTGTTCAGGATTCAGTGTGTCTAACACCACGTCTCAGAGAATCCATTTTATCAAAGGAAAGGAAAGGTTGGGTCAAACCGTGTTAGAGCCATCCAATCTCACCCAGTAGTTTGCAATGCACCTCCCTGGTTAAACTGCGTTCTTTTAGTTCCACAATTCCGATTTCAAGCCTTTCAAGCCATGTCAGGTTGATCCTGTGAGCTTGGACAGCCTCAACCTTCCCAAGTGGTGCAAAAGTTCTGGAATCGCCAAGGTGCAGCTACGGGCCGGTCAGAGCCAGTGGGATAGCTGTGGCAGAAGCCATGTAGATTGCCCTGGCCCCATTCCAACAGCCATTTTTGGGGCCCGGTTGCTATGCCCATTTTGCCAGGTGCCGGTGGTGAGGCTCTTTGGTATCTCTCGTCAAGGCGCCAGTGCCGGTGCCTTAGATTTGGGAGAGATGGAGGGTTGCAGCACCAGCCAATATTCCACGCCCAGGTTTGCGCCCACGTGCACGGATCCTGGCCTTTCTTTTATGCCCGAAGCTTAGTTGAGCAAGCTCTTGGGAGGTCCAAGGGCCATCATGTGTGGGTGGGTCGAAATCAAAGCACCCAGAGGCCCAGTAGCATATCAATTCCACACACACACAGATAGATAGATAGATAGATAGATAGACAGACAGACAGACAGACAGACAGACAGACAGACAGACAGATAGATAGATAGATAGATAGAGATATAGATATAGATATAGATAGATATAGATAGATATAGATAGATATAGAAAGATATAGATAGATATAGATAGATATAGATAGATATAGATAGATAGATATAGATAGATATAGATAGATATAGATAGATAGATATAGATATAGATATAGAGAGATATAGATATAGATAGATAGATATAGATAGATAGAGATAGATATAGATAGATATAGATAGATATAGATAGATATAGATAGATATAGATAGATATAGATAGATATAGATAGATATAGATAGATATAGATAGATATAGATAGATATAGATAGATATAGATAGATATAGATAGATATAGATAGATATAGATATAGATAGATATAGATAGATATAGATATAGATAGATATAGATAGATATAGATAGATAGATAGATAGATAGAGATAGAGATATAGATATAGATATAGATATAGATATAGATAGATATAGATATAGATATAGAGATAGATATAGATATAGATATATATACTGTATATATAGATAGATATATATAGATAGATATAGATATAGATAATAGATAGATAGATAGATAGATAGATAGATAGATAGATAGGTTATATTTTAAATTATATATATATATCTGTGTGTGTATAACCACATAATTTATCATAATTTTTGTTGTCCCCCAAATTGAACCCAGTTGGCCATTCTTGCAAAGCCATCGAAAGTTGGCCAGGCCGAACTTTCAGAGGAGCTGGCCCAGCAGCTGACATGTACAGACACCGATGGCGAGGCGTGACATGGGTTGGGGTTGAGTCTGTATACTCGGCTCAGCTGGTTTATAACTAGCTGAACTAAGGTTTAAGGTGGCTATATTGTATATATATATATTCTATAATAGATCTATAGTTGGATGTTGGGGGGTGCCTTATTTTTGTTGATTTACTTTTTTCTGTGGCTGGTACTCTATGTTGAACTCTATTTGACCACCATTTGAGGAAACAAACAGGTCCGAAAAGCAAAAAACCCTCGGATTCTTTTGCATTTCTTTGGGTGCTTCGTTTTGCCGGCCCCATTTTTGTTGGTTAAGATCCAAAAAAAACTAAAATTAAATTTAAATAGCTGAATCTTTTGTGGAATAGCTGAATTACCGGTATTTCCATTGCTTCCAGATTTTGTAGGCAGAAAGTTGTAAGCCACCTGACCTCCCATAGCTGGCGCATGCTGGCGCCAGATTGCCCAGCCGGCCCAGCTAGCTGCGGCCATTGAAGATGCGGTGAATCAGCGGCGCTCGAGAGCCGTGAAGGTGGTGAACCTCCAATTGGAGAGGCACTGGATGCCCTGGTGACGTGGGGAAGATCGATTGAGCACAAGGGATATGGATGTGAACTAATAACATACCGTATCACCAGGGTTTTTGATAGCCATATCCAGCAGATTCCAAGGGTGAAACCTGTGGACTTTTGCTAAATTTACTGCTGCTGATATCTCTATTCTCTGCTGCCGCAGCACATCCGAATCCCAACCAATTTTTGGTGGCTTAAACAATTAATGAGCTCTGAAAATCCAGCCAAATCCCAAGAATCAGCCAATCACCAGTCTCCTTAAACATCCCCCAAAAACATGAGCCAGATCAATCAAAATCCACATCCCAGGATTTTTCGCCCCACATTTTCCCCACATTTTCCCAGGTGGCGCTCCGTCTATGGCCTCCACCTGGCCTTGGCGCCCTTTCTGCGGGTGGAACTCATGGACCCCCGCGACGTGGAGCTGGTGGCCGCCGCGCTGCAGCAGGGCGATGTGCCACGCTTGGGCACGGTGCAGGCGAAACGGATCGAAACGGGATGGCGACCGAAACGGAGCCCTTGGAGCCCTGGAGGATCCCACATGAAGTGACGTTAGGATTGCCCAAGAAATTATACAAAATTATACAAAGGTAAGTTAGGACTATTAATCCTAACTTGACATTTTTGACGCGATGTGCGATGTGCTCGCGAAGTTATGGTGAAATTGGAAGAAACATTGGAGATTCAATGAAGAATTTGGTTGGGGTCTGGACATTTTGAGTTGGAGCCAGTTCGATGGGTTAAATCGTATTTTTTTTGCTGGTGCAACAGGCTGCAATTTTGGTGAAACGGGGGAACAGCTTCATGTTGCTTGGAGAAAGGGATCAATTGTGAGGCTTGGAAGAAGTGCTGGATGCTGCCATTTGTTGCAGTGAGCGAGTCAACCAGGTCATCTTTGAGCCGTAAAGAAACTGCAATGGCAAACCCCATCCCCTAGCAGATGGGAGGCACACGAAGCTCATTTGCCATTTCTTCTTCACTTTCTTTCTGAGTGCGGGACCTGAGCATGAGTCCCACCTTCTAGGCTTCCCCTTGTTGGTGATTTTTCCGCTATAGTTCAGTCCCAGTTACATTTGATGCTCCCCCAGCAAGAGGCCCCATATTTTTCAAGGGTCTTCATCATTTTTTCATGATCAAACCATCATGTTCGTAATTTTTTGGGGCGTTACCACTGCTTATTTTCGATGATAAAACGTGGCATTTTTGTGGTGTGCCCCCAGCAGTTGAGGCACCACTTGAGCGGCGCGGGCTTGGTACGGGTCAGCGGCACGGAGCGGGCAAGCCGCCTGAGCTGCTGCACGCTGGAGTGCCTCGAAGCACTGGTGGGCACGTGGGTGTGCTAACTGGGGTTACAAGCCATTAAAAAATGGGAAAAACGGTTGGTGGTTTGGAACATTTTTTTATTTTTCCGTATATTGGGAATAATAATCTCTACTGACTAATATTTTTCAGAGGGGTTGAAACCACCAACCAGGATAATGTTAGTAAAGCAATGTCAGAAACCACCCATGTGGATTCATATGGATTGATGGTTTATACTCCCATTTATGGTAAATGTGGGGATGGTTTATGAAATAGCTTTACAAACGTTAATCCACGATATGGGGACTTACTGATTCACCAGGGTTATCAATGAACCATTTACGAAGTGGGATGATTTTGTACGTAGAGGGTTCCAAAAAAAGATGGACATGTTGTGTAAAGTCTAGGTCTAGGTCCTAGGTTTGGTGGTTGGTTTCCCTGGCTTTGGATGATTGTGGACAGTCCCTGATCTGATCAAAGTCTTTTTGTGGAAAAAAAAAGCCGCTCCACCAAGGCTTGACGTGATGGCGCCGGGGCGCCTGTGAAAACACTTCTGCATGGCCAGTGTGGTTGCCAGTGGCGAAGTCATGTCATGGCTATGGGATGGCTATGGGATGGATGGGTCATGCCATGGGGAACATTTCGATGGCTCCATTTCCAGCCAAGGCCCGATGGCATTGTGAACTGGACCGAGTATGCTGCCTGTGTTGAGGGCAGCATTTCTGGGAATCAATTTTGGCTATTTTGGTCCAATGGCGGCCCTACTATTGAGATGGACGCATCGATTATTATCAGGTAGATTTTATCCTTGAGATGGGACACTTATCCAGCAAAAATGGCGTCCACCATCCAAGTTTCATCCTGTTTTTATCGATGGACGCTCCAATCTATGATCACGGGGGTGCTTTAAGGCCTCCCAGGGAAAATTTACCGCAAACCAGTCTTCTTACAGCCAAACAAATATAAACCAAAACAAGTCAATAAGTAAGGTCCCGCCCCCCCCCACACACACACGGATATGTATGCCATGCATATAATTACACACACATCATATATATATATATATATATGTATAATACATATATCATTTTCACACACGCATACATAATACATACATCTATATCTATTATCTATATCTATTATCTATATCTATATCTATATCGTCTATAGTCTTTATCTAATATCTATATCTATATTTGCATCTACATCTATATCTACATATATATCTATATATATTTACATACATGTATATACACAATGGATATAAAGTTCACCCAAAAAAACATAACATATATTTTTTTAAACGAACATCCACCAGGTTTCTATGTGGATTTGTCGCCAGGTTTCGGGAGCTGCTGGAGCGCTGCAGGGGCTCGGAAGCGAAGGCCTTGGCGGCCTTGCGAGCACAGCTGTGTGCCTTGGGATGATGTGATGGTTTCATGGGAAAATCATAGGAAAACCATAGGAAAATGGTGGTTTTACCCTCTGGTAAACTAACATAACTATGGAAAATCACCATGCTATTAATGGGAAAATCAACTATAAATGGAAAAAATATGGAACATCCCCATTTTAATGGGAAAACTCAACTATTTCGACTGGGCCATGGCTTCAATAGCTAGCAGCTAACTGTTAGTCGTTACCAGAGGGTAAACCACCCATTCTGGGAATGGTAACCATATATACCAGCTATAAAAATGGTGTCTGGGGGATGGTTTATGATTGTTTTAGCCACATTTATTCATATTTCCATATGAAATTAGGGAGCCAAGGGGCTAGGAGTTTCTCAAGGTAATGAATGATGGCAATGAATGCTGGTAATCAATGCTAATTTGGGGATGAATCAAGCCGTGCAGTTTCTTTTTTTAGTGGGGATGGTAGTGATATGTCATGATTGTGATAGGACAGCATCCTGACAGGTAGCCGAGCTCATCAAAGGGATGGTATTGGGTGTAGCCCATGAAAATGGATATGGAAATCCATTGCTTTGCCCTAAAATGACAATGATGATCATTGATGGCGTTTCGACCCAGTTTAAGTTGCAAGAGGGTAGTAGTGTGGAGAGAAAGAGCAAACCCCGCAAATGATAAAATGATCTTTACGATTAGTTTGGAAACATCTGAGTAGTTAGGATTGTGGGAATCATCAGGATTAATGATTATCCCCAGCATTGGGCTGAGTACTTTATACATGAAGAATCTTGGAATGTGCTAAGAATTTGGAGCTATGGTTGGGAAGCGCCTGATTTGAGCAGCCTGCAGAAAGATTTAGCATGGCTCTGAGTGTCATTTTTTCACGGATGAAGGCTGGCAGAACAGGTCCCAAAATGAAAGTTGACCTCTTTATTTTAGGCGGGATCCAAGGTACTGGTAAGAGCAGGAATCATCATCAATGATATACCCAATTGGTGAGACTTAATGTACATACACACATATACATATGTATACACATACCCGTTATTTTTTTGCATTCGCATACCTTATCTACATTCCCTTGATTTTCCAATTATTCCATTGGTTTTCCAGTGGCTTTCACCTAGGCCAAGGGCCCAAAGTGCCCAGTTCAGTGCCAAAAAACTTGGCCACATCCCCTCGGCCGGTGCCTGGGGCCAGGCTGGGACGTGATCACATTTCAACCGATCTCCTTAGGATATCTTGGAACACTTAGAACGATAGATTTTGGATGGTTTTGGATGGTTTTTCGGATGATTTCGGATGATTTTGGATGATTCTGGATGATCTTTGGATGATTTTGTATGGTTTTGGATGATTTTCGGATGTTTTCGGATGATTTCGGATGATTTCGGATAATATTGGGGGGAAGGGACTACTACGAACTTTCATTTCACAGGGGTTCAAAGTGCTCCAACTTTCAGAGCTGGAAAACTCCAAATTTCAGCAGAAGGATTTTCCACCTTTCCCTGTTGGATTTTCGGGGAGTCATATAGGCTCCAGTAAACACACATGTCAAAGGACAATGCCAATCAATATCCATTGATATACTTATACTAATAAGACTTATGCTGGATGAGTATATACAGATTAAGATGCAATGTCCCCATATGTGTATATAGTTTTTTATGGGACATTCTAGGGAGAATCATCAAAACATCCACAGAAATGGGGAGCTTCGAAACCTTTTTGGAAAATCATGTTTCTTTTGCATCAAAATTGCACTTCCCCAACTAAACATAAATAGAGGGGTTGGAAGACTACTTTCTTCAAAAAATGGGCGATGCTCAGCGTCCAATATTCATCGGGGGCAGGTTTCAAAGATGCCATTTTGAAAGTGTGCCAAACTTTACAATGATATTTACCCTCTGGTAATTTAACATAGCTATTGAAAATGACCCAGTCGAAATAGTGGATTTCCCCATTGAAAATGGTGGATCTTTCCATAGCTATGTTAGTAATTACCAGAGGGTAAAACCACCATTTTCCTATGGTTTTCCTATGATTTTCCCATAAAACCACCATTTTCCTATGGTTTTCCTATGATTTTCCCATAAAACCACCATTTTCCTATGGTTTTCCTATGACTTTCATCATCTTTTTGCAACTGGTCCAACTCTTCCCCAAAAAAGGACGCCCTTGGCGCTTCGCGCAGCCTTGCAGCGCTGGCTGCGGGGCGGTGAAGCGCCATTGACCGAGGTGATCCGTGGTGATCCTGGGTTCTAAGACACTCCCAGATGGAATTACCCTCTGGTAATTTAACGTAGCTATTGAAAATGGCCATTTATAGTGGAATTTCCCATAAAAAATGGTGATTTTCCATTGCTATGTTAGTTCACCAGAGGGTAAATGATATGGGTATGGATCAATACCTATGAAAATACAATTTTTAGTGGGATGAACATCCATAAATCCCAGCTATTTTGATGTGAACAGAAGGGGTACAAGGTTTTGACACACTGCCATATGTGTATGAAATTGATGAAGTATTTTATTGACTGTACACACACACACATATATATATATATACATATGGAATTGCGTATGCATGTTGAATCATGTATGTACACACGTGTATTTATAATCTTCTGTTGATTTATTTCACTAACCAATGCATCTAGATGAAGTATCTGAATACCCTGCCACGCCTGAGATTCATCTTTGGTCTTTGCCCCAACAATTGAACTCAGTTCAACATACGCAACATAGACATCATTATTGTTATAATTGCCACTAGGGTCATTATCATTCTTATCATTAAACACTGTGCCGGTCATATTTTAGACTTCCTATTTTTGCTGGTTGGTGGTTTGGAACATTTTTTATTTTTCCATAAAGTTGGGAATAATAATCCCAACTTTCATATTTTCAAGAGGGGTAGGTATACCACCAAGCAGTTTGTGCGCCGGTACTATTACACATGCATTACAAACAGGGCAGGCCGCGAGATCTCCAAAGCAAAATGGATGGGTTTTTGGTGGGAAATTGGTCGGAGCACGTGTTGACGACCGGAGGCTGGAACCCCAAAATATGATATAAGAGTTGGAACAGTTGGAACATATGATCAAAGATAAATTCAATTAAATTACAGTACTTGAGTGTCGTTATTATCATTCTTGTTACCATTTGATTGTTATCATCATTCTAACTATTGTCATTATAGTAATGTCTGAGTCTATTACTATTGTCATTATTCTTATCATATAAAAGTATGCTGATAACATTTTTGGTCTTACTATTATTATTGTTTTAGCACTACTGTTCAACAATTGTACTGAGAGCATTATCATCATTATTATTATTATCGTCAGTGAATTACTATTATCATTACTATTACTATTGCTATTTGCTGTTCGTTTTCTTATACCATTACTACAACTAAAACTATTATTATTGCTAGTGCATTATATATATATATATGTCAATAATAAGATTAATCTCAGTTACCAAAGATAATTAATATGTCACTAAGATTATTACCATCATTTTCACTGATTATTATTAATAGATATTGCTGTAACTATTACTAGTTTACTAGTTTACTATTTTACTATAACTATTACCATTCTCATTAATAATATTATTCAACTATTATGAGTAACTATCATTTATTAATCATTTATTACAGTAATCATTAATAATATCAATAAACATGTCCATTACTATTGGGATTACTATTTCCATTCCTATTATTAGTACAGTGATAAGATTAATACATACCGTGGATGGTTGAAATCCTGCACCAGTTGGTAGATGGATGGTTAACATCCCCCGACAAATCCCATTATAGTCCCGGTGTTTCCAGTTGGAATCCCAAGAGTTTCCAACTGGTGCAGGATTTCGCAACCATCCACAGGATTGCTCTTCATTAACAATATTTGATAATGGATGGTAATCTTGGGTGATACATCACCAATAGCTGATGTTTTGAGTTACTTATATCATCATCATCATCATCATCATCATCATCATCATCATCATCATCGTCATCGTCATCGTCATCGTCATCGTCATCGTCATCATCATCATCATCATCATTGTTAATATTGAGTAACGATCATTTATTATCATTCATCATAAGATCAATTATTGCGCTATATATGATAGTCATATTATCAGCATTAATACCTGATGAAATATGAATCATTTAATGACATTACCATCATGAACATATCACCATCATTCAAAATTGTAATGGTCATATTACCATTTTTTATAATATATTAGATAAATCTTGCCATTATAAATGATTACTTATCATTATTCATATTGCCATTTTCAAAGAACCTCAGTTGCCCAAACCATCAGCCAGGCCACTGCGGCCTTCTCGGCCATGGCACAGGAGATGGCTACGGAGTGGCAGCGTGCGCAACGCGCGGTGCAGGACTGGTGATGGAGAGTGGAGGTCAGGGTCAGCGGGGGGAAATGGTTGTTTGATAGCTGGGGAAATGCTGGAGAATTTTCGTTTCAGTTTTTTTTGGATCAATTTTTTAGTTCATTTTAGTTTCTTTTTTGAAATCTAAGTTGGGTTGAGTTGACATCGGACCCGACTGGTTTTTGAGCAGGAAACAACCGCTGGCTGACTTCTGGATCCACCATCCGTCCCCGTGTTGGGTTCAGGACATTGAAGACTTGGCCAAAGGCTGGGCGCCGAATATGACACTTTCACCCCCTGGGAAACAATCCGTAGAAACCCATAGCAATCCATAGCAATCCATAAACATTCAACGCTAATAGGCCATATCTACTGGATCCACATCCTGATTTGCCAGATATGCATGGTCCCTTATGGTCCCTGAAAAATTGGTTTACAGTTCATTCTCCTGCACAAACGCCTTTTTTTTGCATCTCCCAGGGGGATCGAAGTTGTCAAAGTTCCGGGAAGCCTCGCCGGCCAGGTGCGATGGGGATCGATCATTTTAGTGATGTTTTAGTCGATTTTTACCCTCTGGTAATTTAACATAGCTATTGAAAATGGCCATTAATGGAGGATTTTCCCATTAAGAATGGTGATTTTCCATAGTTATGTTAGTTTACCAGAGGGTATGAACTAAGAACTATACATGAACTATACATATATATATATAACAATCCTGGAGTAGATAGAATCCAGTTTCGTAGGGGGCGTTTTTTTTTTTGAAAAAACCCAGTGTTTTTTGACCCAATACTAAACTATATATTCGGACCCCCTAGATAGAATATTCCAAAATCTACTCCAGGATGCTCAAAATGTGTTTTTTTTTCCTTTCCTTTTCAAAACCTTCCAATTTATTTTTTTCTTTCAAATTTTCCTTTTCAAACAGCTGCAAAAAATGAACTTTGGATGGTAAGATCGTAGACGTAGATTCCTACTTTTTTCATTTCCTTTTCCTTTCACACTTTTCCCTTCAAAAATCTGTAATTGTGAACTTTGGATGGTAAGATCGTGGATTCCAGCTTTTCTCATGCCATGTTCCTTTCAAAGTTTGATTCCTGCTTTTCTCATGTCCTTTTCCTGTCACAGTTTTCCATTCAAAAGCCTTCAATTATGAACTTTGGATGGTAAGATCGTGCATTCCAATTTGTTTCCTTCCATTTTCCTTCCAAGTTTCCTTTTCAAACAGCTGCGAGAATGAACTTTGGATGGTAAGATCAGCTATTCCTACTTTTCTCATGCACTCTTCCTTTCAAACACAGTTTTCCATTCAAAAACCTTCAATTATGAACTTTGGATGCTCGATCTTGGATTCCTACTTTTCTATACTTTTCTCATCTCCTTTTCCTTTCGCAGCTTTCTTTTCAAAAACATGCAAGACTGAACTTTGAATGGTAAGATCGTGGATTCCTTCTTTTCTCATCCCATTTTCCTTTCGTTGCTTCTTTTCAAAAACCTGCAATTTCAACTTTGGATGGTAAGATCTTGGATTCCTACTTTTTAGATGTCATTTTCCTTTTAAAGCTTGCTTTCAAACAGCTCCAAGAATGAACTTTGGATGGGTAGATGTGGAGGAAGGGGCAGGGAGCACCATCAATACATGCTTAATCTTAATCCCAAACATCCTTTAAAAATTCAGTCTTTTCATGGTTCTAGAGGATATTCTATCTATAGTTTTGCCCAACTGTCCTAGCACAGTACTAGCACAAATGAACTTTGGATGGTCGATCTTGGATTCCTACTTTTCTATACTTTTCTCATCTCCTTTTCCTTTCACTGCTTTCTATTCAAAAACCTGCAAGACTGAACTTTGAATGGTAAGATCGTGGATTCCTTCTTTTCTCATCCCATTTTCTTTTTGTTGCTTCTTTTCAAAAACCTGCAATTTCAACTTTGGATGGTAAGATCTTGGATTCCTACTTTTTAGATGCCATTTTCCTTTTAAAGTTGCTTTCAAACAGCTCCAAGAATGAACTTTGGATGGGTAGATGTGGAGGAAGGGGCAGGGAGCACCACAAATACATGCTTAATCCCAAACATCCTTTAAAAAATTCAGTCTTTTCATGGTTCTAGAGGATATTCTATCTATAGTTTTGCCCAACTGTCCTAGCACAGTACTAGCACAAATGAACTTTGGATGGTCGATCTTGGATTCCTACTTTTCTGTACTTTTCTCATCTCCTTTTCCTTTCACGGCTTTCTATTCAAAAACCTGCAAGACTGAACTTTGAATGGTAAGATCGTGGATTCCTTCTTTTCTCATCCCATTTTCTTTTTGTTGTTTCTTTTCAAAAACCTGCAATTTCAACTTTGGATGGTAAGATCTTGGATTCCTACTTTTTAGATGCCATTTTCCTTTTAAAGTTTGCTTTCAAACAGCTCCAAGAATGAACTTTGGATGGGTAGATGTGGAGGAAGGGGCAGGGAGCACCACAAATACATGCTTAATCTTAATCCCAAACATCCTTAAAAAATTCAGTCTTTTCATGGTTCTAGAGGATATTCTATCTATAGTTTTGCCCAACTGTCCTAGCACAGTACTAGCACAAATGAACTTTGGATGGTCGATCTTGGATTCCTACTTTTCTGTACTTTTCTCATCTCCTTTTCCTTTCACGGCTTTCTATTCAAAAACCTGCAAGACTGAACTTTGAATGGTAAGATCGTGGATTTCTTCTTTTCTCATCCCATTTTCCTTTTGTTGCTTCTTTTCAAAAACCTGCAATTTCAACTTTGGATGGTAAGATCCTGGATTCCTACTTTTTAATGCCATTTTCCTTTTAAAGCTTGCTTATGGGTAGATGTGGAGGAAGGGGCAGGGAACACCACAAATACATGCTCAACTCCAAGCATCCTTTAAAAATTCAGTCTTTTCATGGTTCTAGAGGATATTCTATCTATAGTTTTGCCCAACTGTCCTAGCACAGCACTAGCACAAATGAACTTTGGATGGTCGATCTTGGGTTCCTACTTTTCTATACTTTTCTCGTCTCCTTTTCTTTTCACAGCTTTCTATTCAAAAACCTGCAAGACTGAACTTTGAATGGTAAGATCGTGGATTTTCTTTTCTCATCCCATTTTCCTTTTGTGGTTTCTTTTCAAAAACCTGCAATTTCAACTTTGGATGGTAAGATCTTGGATTCCTACTTTTTTAATGCATTTTCCTTTTAAAGCTTGCTTTCAAACAGCTCCAAGAATGAACTTTGGATGGGTAGATGTGGAGGAAGGGGCAGGGAGCACCACAATACATGCTTAATCCCAAACATCCTTAAAAAATCAGTCTTTTCATGGTTCTAGAGGATATTCTATCTATAGTTTTGCCCAACTGTCCTAGCACAGTACTAGCACAAATGAACTTTGGATGGTCGATCTTGGATTCCTACTTTTCTGTACTTTTCTCATCTCCTTTTCCTTTCACAGCTTTCTATTCAAAAACCTGCAAGACTGAACTTTGAATGGTAAGATCGTGGATTCCTTCTTTTCTCATCCCATTTTCCTTTTGTTGCTTCTTTTCAAAAACCTGCAATTTCAACTTTGGATGGTAAGATCTTGGATTCCTACTTTTTAGATGCCATTTTCCTTTTAAAGTTTGCTTTCAAACAGCTCCAAGAATGAACTTTGGATGGGTAGATGTGGAGGAAGGGGCAGGGAGCACCACAAATACATGCTTAATCCCAAACATCCTTAAACAATTCAGTCTTTTCATGGTTCTAGAGGATATTCTATCTATAGTTTTGCCCAACTGTCCTAGCACAGTACTAGCACAAAATGAACTTTGGATGGTCGATCTTGGATTCCTACTTTTCTATACTTTTCTCATCTCCTTTTCCTTTCACGGCTTTCTATTCAAAAACCTGCAAGACTGAACTTTGAATGGTAAGATCGTGGATTCCTTCTTTTCTCATCCCATTTTCTTTTTGTTGCTTCTTTTCAAAAACCTGCAATTTCAACTTTGGATGGTAAGATCTTGGATTCCTACTTTTTAGATGCCATTTTCCTTTTAAAGTTTGCTTTCAAACAGCTCCAAGAATGAACTTTGGATGGGTAGATGTGGAGGAAGGGGCAGGGAGCACCACAAATACATGCTTAATCCCAAACATCCTTTAAAAATTCAGTCTTTTCATGGTTCTAGAGGATATTCTATCTATAGTTTTGCCCAACTGTCCTAGCACAGCACTAGCAAAAATGAACTTTGGATGGTCGATCTTGGGTTCCTACTTTTCTATACTTTTCTCGTCTCCTTTTCTTTTCACAGCTTTCTATTCAAAAACCTGCAAGACTGAACTTTGAATGGTAAGATAGTGGATTATTTCTTTTCTCATCCCATTTTCCTTTTGTGGTTTCTTTTCAAAAACCTGCAATTTCAACTTTGGATGGTAAGATCTTGGATTCCTACTTTATTAATGCCATTTTCCTTTTAAAGTGTGCTTTCAAACAGCTCCAAGAATGAACTTTGGATGGTCGATCTTGGATTCCTACTTTCTATACTTTTGTCATCTCCTTTTCCTTTCACAGCTTTCTATTCAAAAACCTGCAAGACTGAACTTTACATGGTAAGATCGTGGATTCCTTCTTTTCTCATCCCATTTTCCTTTTGTGGTTTCTTTTCAAAACCTGCAATTTCAACTTTGGATGGTTAGATCTTGGATTCCTATTTTTTAATGCCATTTTCCTTTTAAAGCTTGCTTTCAAACAGCTCCAAGAATGAACTTTGGATGGGTAGATGTGGAGGAAGGGGCAGGGAGCACCACAAATACATGCTTAATCCCAAACATCCTTTAAAAATTCAGTCTTTTCATGGTTCTAGAGGATATTCTATCTATAGTTTTGCCCAACTGTCCTAGCACAGCACTAGCACAAATGAACTTTGGATGGTCGATCTTGGATTCCTACTTTTCTGTACTTTTCTCATCTCCTTTTCCTTTCACGGCTTTCTATTCAAAAACCTGCAAGACTGAACTTTGAATGGTAAGATCGTGGATTTCTTCTTTTCTCATCCCATTTTCCTTTTGTTGCTTCTTTTCAAAAACCTGCAATTTCAACTTTGGATGGTAAGATCCTGGATTCCTACTTTTTTAATGCCATTTTCCTTTTAAAGCTTGCTTTCAAACAGCTCCAAGAATGAACTTTGGATGGGTAGATGTGGAGGAAGGGGCAGGGAACACCACAAATACATGCTCAACTCCAAGCATCCTTTAAAAATTCAGTCTTTTCATGGTTCTAGAGGATATTCTATCTATAGTTTTGCCCAACTGTCCTAGCACAGCACTAGCAAAAATGAACTTTGGATGGTCGATCTTGGATTCCTACTTTTCTATACTTTTCTCATCTCCTTTTCCTTTCGCAGCTTTCTTTTCAAAAACCTGCAAGACTGAACTTTGAATGGTAAGATCGTGGATTCCTTCTTTTCTCATCCCATTTTCCTTTCGTTGCTTCTTTTCAAAAACCTGCAATTTCAACTTTGGATGGTAAGATCTTGGATTCCTACTTTTTAGATGCCATTTTCCTTTTAAAGTTTGCTTTCAAACAGCTCCAAGAATGAACTTTGGATGGGTAGATGTGGAGGAAGGGGCAGGGAGCACCACAAATACATGCTTAATCTTAATCCCAAACATCCTTAAACAATTCAGTCTTTTCATGGTTCTAGAGGATATTCTATCTATAGTTTTGCCCAACTGTCCTAGCACAGTACTAGCACAAATGAACTTTGGATGGTCGATCTTGGATTCCTACTTTCTATATTTTTCTCATCTCCTTTTCCTTTCACAGCTTTCTATTCAAAAACCTGCAAGACTGAACTTTGAATGGTAAGATCGTGGATTCCTTCTTTTCTCATCCCATTTTCTTTTTGTTGTTTCTTTTCAAAAACCTGCAATTTCAACTTTGGATGGTAAGATCTTGGATTCCTACTTTTTAGATGCCATTTTCCTTTTAAAGCTTGCTTTCAAACAGCTCCAAGAATGAACTTTGGATGGGTAGATGTGGAGGAAGGGGCAGGGAGCACCACAAATACATGCTTAATCCCAAACATCCTTTAAAAATTCAGTCTTTTCATGGTTCTAGAGGATATTCTATCTATAGTTTTGCCCAACTGTCCTAGCACAGTACTAGCACAAATGAACTTTGGATGGTCGATCTTGGATTCCTACTTTTCTGTACTTTTCTCATCTCCTTTTCCTTTCACAGCTTTCTATTCAAAAACCTGCAAGACTGAACTTTGAATGGTAAGATCGTGGATTTCTTCTTTTCTCATCCCATTTTCCTTTTGTTGCTTCTTTTCAAAAACCTGCAATTTCAACTTTGGATGGTAAGATCTTGGATTCCTACTTTTTAATGCCATTTTCCTTTTAAAGTTGCTTTCAAACAGCTCCAAGAATGAACTTTGGATGGGTAGATGTGGAGGAAGGGGCAGGGAACACCACAAATACATGCTCAACTCCAAGCATCCTTTAAAAATTCAGTCTTTTCATGGTTCTAGAGGATATTCTATCTATAGTTTTGCCCAACTGTCCTAGCACAGCACTAGCAAAAATGAACTTTGGATGGTCGATCTTGGATTCCTACTTTTCTATACTTTTCTCATCTCCTTTTCCTTTCGCAGCTTTCTTTTCAAAAACCTGCAAGACTGAACTTTGAATGGTAAGATCGTGGATTCCTTCTTTTCTCATCCCATTTTCCTTTTGTGGTTTCTTTTCAAAAACCTGCAATTTCAACTTTGGATGGTAAGATCTTGGATTCCTACTTTTTTAATGCCATTTTCCTTTTAAAGTGTGCTTTCAAACAGCTCCAAGAATGAACTTTGGATGGGTAGATGTGGAGGAAGGGGCAGGGAGCACCACAAATACATGCTCAACTCCAAGCATCCTTTAAAAATTCAGTCTTTTCATGGTTCTAGAGGATATTCTATCTATAGTTTTGCCCAACTGTCCTAGCACAGTACTAGCACAAATGAACTTTGGATGGTCGATCTTGGATTCCTACTTTTCTGTACTTTTCTCATCTCCTTTTCCTTTCACGGCTTTCTATTCAAAAACCTGCAAGACTGAACTTTAAATGGTAAGATCGTGGATTCCTTCTTTTCTCATCCCATTTTCCTTTTGTGGTTTCTTTTCAAAAACCTGCAATTTCAACTTTGGATGGTGAGATCTCGGATTCCTATTTTTTAATGCCATTTTCCTTTTAAAGCTTGCTTTCAAACAGCTCCAAGAATGAACTTTGGATGGGTAGATGTGGAGGAAGGGGCAGGGAGCACCACAAATACATGCTTAATCCCAAACATCCTTTAAAAATTCAGTCTTTTCATGGTTCTAGAGGATATTCTATCTATAGTTTTGCCCAACTGTCCTAGCACAGCACTAGCAAAAATGAACTTTGGATGCTCGATCTTGGATTCCTACTTTTCTATACTTTTCTCATCTCCTTTTCCTTTCGCAGCTTTCTTTTCAAAAACCTGCAAGACTGAACTTTGAATGGTAAGATCGTGGATTATTTCTTTTCTCATCCCATTTTCCTTTTGTGGTTTCTTTTCAAAAACCTGCAATTTCAACTTTGGATGGTAAGATCTTGGATTCCTACTTTTTTAATGCCATTTTCCTTTTAAAGTGTGCTTTCAAACAGCTCCAAGAATGAACTTTGGATGGGTAGATGTGGAGGAAGGGGCAGGGAGCACCACAAATACATGCTTAATCTCCAAGCATCCTTTAAAAATTCAGTCTTTTCATGGTTCTAGAGGATATTCTATCTATAGTTTTGCCCAACTGTCCTAGCACAGCACTAGCACAAATGAACTTTGGATGGTCGATCTTGGATTCCTACTTTTCTGTACTTTTCTCATCTCCTTTTCCTTTCGCAGCTTTCTTTTCAAAAACCTGCAAGATTGAACTTTGAATGGTAAGATCGTGGATTATTTCTTTTCTCATCCCATTTTCCTTTTGTGGTTTCTTTTCAAAACCTGCAATTTCAACTTTGGATGGTGAGATCTCGGATTCCTTTTTTTTTAATGCCATTTTCCTTTTAAAGCTTGCTTTCAAACAGCTCCAAGAATGAACTTTGGATGGGTAGATGTGGAGGAAGGGGCAGGGAGCACCACAAATACATGCTTAATTCCAAGCATCCTTTAAAAATTCAGTCTTTTCATGGATCTAGAGGATATTCTATCTAGAGTTTGACTATCCAACCATACATATTATATTTACATATTTTATATCATTCACATATAAAGCATATGTTTCAATCATAGTAAACACCATACATATTATATCTACATATTTGATATCATTCACATACGAAGCATATATTTCACACAGAGTGCACCTTACACACTATAGTAGCACACTCGGTCGCTTTCCGGGGCGTCCCCCACATAGGGGGGTGATGACGGGATTCTGGAATCCCGTCACGTTTTTTGGCTATGCTCCCTTTACGGGGGAGCCGAGTTGTCAGCCCCTGGCAAGATCTATAGTTAGAATATCCCTGAAAAGGTCCCGGTTGGAAAAACAATCACATGTTGTCAAAGACAATTTTCTTAATTGGATTATACCCAGTGGTATTTAACAACATGTGCTATATCAATATATTATCCAAAGTGGTATTATAATTTATGGATTCTGAAAATACCTTTTGGGCTGTATTCAAAACCACTGTTGGTTCATGATCTTATATAGAGTTTGACTATCCAACAGTTTATATCTACGTTCGAATTCAAAATCTCCAGGAGGTCCGGTGAGCACACCAACTCAATTACAAAATTGCACATCTTCAATTATCAATTATCAATTTTGTAGGGATGATATTTGGACTCACACCCATTCCTTTATTGGGTTTGACTATTTGGGCATCCCGGGAACCAAAAATACCATTGCCAAAGAATCTACAACACATGGAATGGTTTTTGGAAACCTGCCGTTGTTAGCAGAATGCAGTAGGGAGGGGTCAGCACAGTGGTTGATACCATAGATAGAATATGAAAGAATATAGAAGAATATGGGGATGGATCAAAACCTTCTGTCCCAATTACACCCAATTCTATACAGATTACTTTTTAAAGTAGCTGATTTTGATCGATGTCCAAATTCAAAATCTCCAGGAGGTCCGGTGAGCACACCAACTCAATTACAAAATTGCACATCTTAAATAATCAACTATCAATTTTGTAGGGATGATATTTGGACTCACACCCATTCCTTTATTGGGTTTGACTATTTGGGCATCCCGGGAACCAAAAATACCATTGCCAAAGAATCTACAACACATGGAATGGTTTTTGGAAACCTGCCGTTGTTAGCAGAATGCAGTAGGGAGGGGTCAGCACAGTGGTTGATACCATAGATAGAATATGAAGGAATATAGAAGAATATGGGGATGGATCAAAACCTTCTGTCCCAATTACACCCAATTCTATACAGATTACTTTTTAAAGTATCCGATTTTGATCGATGTCCAAATTCAAAATCTCCAGGAGGTCCGGTGAGCACACTGTAGCTAAATGGGTACGGGTCAAATTTGGCCCCAGCTCAATTTCAAAATTTCACATCTTAAAAAATCAACTATCAATTTTGGGGTGTGATAATTTGACCCACACCCATTCCTTTCTTGGATTTGACTATTGAATACCACTGCCAAAGGATCTATATTTCTGGGAACCACCAGCAACAGTGACAATTTCTTTGGAAGATTTTGGGCTGAAATTCGCATGCCAGAACCAAATACACCAGCATAATGACAACATTTGGTGGTCATTCCAAAGGCCCAAACAACCAAATCACAAGCTAAATGACCGCTTTTGTGATCATTTTTGAGGGACCTTTTTTTTTACCAATCATCGACCCGGATTTTTGAGCCATTTTGGGATTCTATCTATAGGTTTTTTCCAGACCGTTTTTTTTGAAATTCCAGAGATTCTATCTACTTCAGGATGGTTATATATTTGTTTGGGGTACCCAATTTTGATGAATTTTGACCCATAGCAAAAAGGCCTGAGTATTTGTTGTCTGATTTTTGGAACGGAATGTGAGGTTTTTTCTTTGAATCAGGTACTTTGATGTAACAATGACATAGAATACTTCGATCTCTGTATCTCTGGATCCCATGGTTTTCGATGGTTCAATCCCTGTTGCGATCCAAGGTACTCCAACCCAGCAGATGATCCTCGTGGCCAGGGGTAGCAGACTAAGATTTTGGGATCTCAGATTTCAGGTGATCTGCATGAATCAGATGAATCAGGAAACCTCCTTGAAACTATTCAATGGCCATTTCAGGAACCGATTGATTGGAGGTACCTACCATATATAAGGCCTATTTTTGAGGCCTATGTAAGGGAATATCCCCACAAAATATGGTCTTATATGGTACAGTACCTCCATTTTAGGATCCTGAAATTCCCATTGAACTATGGAAGATTCCCCAAGTTGCAGCGTATTCAATTTAGAAAGCCGGCTTTGTTGGATGAGTTTGGATCGATATTCCTGCGCCCCGCAGTGAGACGTTTGGGCTCCGCGGGGGGGCCGCGGCGAACGTTCACGCGGGGGGCGCGCTGGTGCTGTGCACTTTGCGACTTGGTCCGGGACAGTGGTGCTGAGAGCTCAATCTGCTAGCAGTATCTAGCAGTATAGTCACCCTCTGGTTATTTAACGTAGCCATGGTATAGATGGCCCATTTATAGATGGTTTACCTATTAAAAATGGTGATTTTCCATGGCGATGTTAAATAACCAGATGGTGTCATTGGCTATTGGATAAATTATGAATCTCAATCCAAATTAGTGGTGAATCTAACTATAGCTGAACATCCAACCTACAATCATACGATTAAAATATGTTGCATGACAAACGTGTACATTGAAATCACCGTAGACCACTTCGTTTGTTGGGAGGATATTGGTGGGACACAGCCAAGGCTCGAAAAGATCAAAACGATGACGGCGGTGTATTTTGGAGCAACCGATGCGGACAAAGCATGCGATGCGTTGGTGTCCGACCTATTGAAGGTGCCCAGGGAACATTGCTGCAGTGTCCTTTCGATGTAGTCCATGCACTTCTTGGGTCAAAAACTTGGGCACAGTCTCAGCGTTTGCACCATGTAGATGGGGACTTTACCCACCTCCACATGGAAGATTTCATGAAACCATCACATTCTGTCCAAATTCGGTTAGTTGAGCCACTTAGTTTTTTTTTCCCCAAGCTTTTGGATGGTTTTTGCACCATATGTCTACCCTCTGGTAAACTAACATAGCTATTGAAAATGGCCATTTATAGTGGATTTTCCCATTAAAAATGGTGATTTTCCATAGCTATGTTAAATTACCATAGGTCTATCTATCGGCCTTTTTTTTCTCACCGCCAGGATGAGGAGGATGCGGAACAGACGGACGTGCCCGAGGAGCGCAGTGGCGAGGTGACGCTGAACGCCGAGTCGGAAGAGGCGTGGTTTCGGAGGTGTTTTAAGGCAGATCCGTTCGGAACTGAGGGTTTATCATATAAAAACATGTATAATGCATCATATATAATGGATAATGCCAATATGATATATCACTGTTGATGTTTATCATATATCATCATCGTTCATGTCTATGATATATCATGTGATATATCACTCAAAAAAACCTCAAATCAACATCCCATAAACATCCCATTAACCATTGTTCATGTATACGATATATCAATATATATCACTCAAAAAACATCAAAGAACATCCCATGAACAGGCGTGGATTTTGGTCCACTTTCAACCAGGGCATTTTTTTGGGCCAACGCCGTTGCCAAGATCGCCAGGAGCGACGCTCGCCCAGTGGACCACCAGGCGGCCGTGGGAGAGCCTCTGATCATTTAAGATGACTAAGACATAGCTATGGAAGATTATTATAATTATAGCTATGTCTTAGATCTGGGTAAATGATTAAGACATAATGACTATGACATAACTAATCATTATAATCTGGGTAAATTTCATCACGACCTCACTGCGACCGAGCCCTGGAAAATCATGGTTAGGATTCGGGAAATCATCCCCAAATGGCCTTAGTTCAGGTAACCTGTTCGCCCTTGGCGTCAGCGGGGGGTGGGCAGGGACCGCAAGAAGTTGGTGGCCTTAATTCAGGTTAGCGAAATATTGTAATTTACCCAGATTATAATGGGATATAATGGGCCATTTTCCATGGCTATCTTCAATCACCAGGGTAGAATGCAGCATTTAGTCAGATATTTTCGAGACAGGAGTTTCCACATGGATTGCCCACTGTCAATTGCCGGAGGGTACTGGCACAAGTGCAGCATTTGGTGCTAAAATCCAGAGAAGCTTCGTACATTTCTTCTTTCCAAAACATTGAAATCTGCAAGGCCTGATCTTGAGCACTACATCTTCGGCCGGCAGCCCAGACATTTATATAGTATAGACATTTGAAACTGGGAGTCCTCCTTCCGGTGCAGTTGGGGTTACAGTATAAGTGGATATTTTTCACCATGGCTATAGGGGTTACATATGGTTACATCCCAACTGGCGATGATTTACCATGGTATGACCAACACAAAGCCCATTTCATCACAAGTCCAGAACATCTTCCAACAGAAAGCTGAAAACATCTGAAAACATCTGAAAACTACCCATTTGATCCCATCTGTAGTTCAGAGACTTTCCACCCATATGGAGTACCCCATTCCATTGGTTGAACTAAGAATTTTCATGATTTAGTCTCATTTCATTCCAGCCATCTTGGGTTTCAACCATCATTTTTCAGAGACGGTCCCATATCATGGCAATTTCGGGTACCTGAACTGGAGCTACTCTAGCATCTAACGCCATAAAACTTGGGTGTCTGGTATCCATATCTCCCGCTAGAAATCCCGCTAGAAATCGTGGGAAAAACCCAAGGCTGAAGATTTTTCTCCTGAGCCCATGCCCGATCTATTGAGGCAGTGAATTCTTTGAGCAGCCCGAGCTATTTTGATGGAGGCTACCGTCGCAACTTGGCCATGAGCCTCCAGGCGAAGATGTGTCGATGTGTTTTCGATGGAAAGGGAAGGAAAATGATGGGAAGATCACGGAGAAATGGATGGAAAAAATATGGAAAAACTGATGAAGGAACAATCTTGCGGCCATTTCTGAAGGATTTACAACGAGAAATCTGAATTTTGGTTGAGCTGCGATTTCCCTTTTTATTGGTGGGGTAAGAGGGGCCCTGGAATTTCGATGGCAGGATGATGCGACGTGTTTTTTTTTCTCCTCGTCCCCTCTTACTTGGGGAGGTTGCTGGATGTTTGAGAGTCAGATGGGATGTTTCATGATGTAACACGTCAAAGGATGTCATGGGTCCTCGCTTTGTCCGATGATGGCAGGACGAATGCCTGGATGAGGATGAGGATAACAACTTTGAAGTTGGAGAAGCCATGGCGCCGGAGTCATTCGAGATGTTTCTGGTCGCAGAGGTTTGGAGATGTTGTCCACATTGGACAATTCATTTGCAAATGGTTGCAGTTGATGAAAAAAAGGTATGCCAAACCGACCCCTCTATTTTTCGACAAGGACCATATTTGTTTCGGAGAAGGCCTCCTGAAAATGACCTGTTGATGGAACATGATGGAACAGGCTCCCGGGTGAGGTTTGGATAGCTTGGATTGTGGAGACAGCCATGGCAAGGAGGAACTCCAATCCCCCAAAAAACTAGATTCATTCAGCTTGAACGCAAAGTCAGAAGTTGCTCGCCAACCACTTGCTTCTCTCCATGATATCTCTCCATGATATGCATGTGGCTGATATCAACGCCTTCAAAAGATGAAGAACGCAATGGTGGGACCTCCTTCACCGGAGAATCAAAGAGACTTCACCTGTTGGATGCGCCGGCCCTGAGGTTTTATCCGCCTGTGGTTGCTCCTCCCATGGGTCCCGGCCCTGAATATGATGCCTGGTTGGCCCAGTTGCCATCCATTGGCTCGGCCAATCATTTCCACGGCACCTGCGACCGATGTTGCTTCCACCCCAAGGGCCGCTGCCACAACGGCTACAACTGCCACCTGGATTTGATGAGCTGGTGATTTTTCATGTCCAACTGTTGGATGAATTATGTGAATCATGTGAGTTTAGATTCAGAAGAAATTTGGAAACCACTGACCACTGGCAAGATGTTCTTTCTAATTGTTCCCTGCGCCTCTTGTTTGAACTGAACTCCAAGGCCAGCACTGCCACTATGACCACGAGAAGCGAAAGCGCAAGAGCAAGAAGAAGAGCGATGGCAGGACCAACTTGACGGCCCTTGAGCTTGATGCCCGTTCCATGGGCTCCCTGCCTCCCACGCCGCATGGACATATGGGGCCACTGATGCCACCACCACTGGGCTTGGGGGGTTACCCATTGCCTCCCTATCCGCAAGGTCACTTGGCACCTCCCGGCCCTCCAGGTCTTCCTGCCTTCCCTCCATTTGGGTATCATGGCGAACCCTTGGCGCCCCCACCAGATTTCCTGCCCTTGGCCGAGGACCCATTGACCCCGCCCCCAGCCTGGGAAGACTATGTGTGCCGCTTGGAAGAAGAGAACCGCTACCTCCGCGGCATGTTGGTCCAATATCTCGGGCCTGGAGCCTCCCTTCCTCCCACCGTGATTCCGAGCCACCGCCAGCCACCCATGGAAGGGATGTCCCACATGAACCTGGCTCCTGAGTTTGCCAAACCTCATTTGGAGCCTGCTATGTCACCTGGTGCTCTTCCATTTTGTCCCCAGGGCTGGGATGCCACCCGAGACTTTCAGGCGGGGACTGTGACAGGTCTGGGGATGTGATCCACGCTGTTTGAATGCTGTCATGCCTTCACTGCAATGGATTGTCCACACCTCAGGGTTATATAGGCCCCCAGTTGCACCCTCTTTACTTGGATCCGACCATATCCGACCCAAGTCAACATGTCCGAAGGGAGAACTTGTCTCACAGAGAATCGGCGATGGCAGGTGGTGCCCTGAGTGAGCGAGTCACAGAGAAATTAGACAGAGAAGAGAGGTGCATTGACGGCCGAAGTATGCCTAAGTATTTGAAATGACCTCCTCAGAGGGCTCAAGTCCGAAATGGGATTGCTCAAGTCCTTCCATATTTTCTATTTTGTATCTTCCCAACCTCCAGCTGAAACTTATCAGGGCCGTCGAAAGTCACAGCGCACCCCTGACCTGCCACCGGCCGGCTATGCCAAAAGGGGCGGCAGCCGCGGGCACGGCATTTTGACCCACCGGGTGACGGTGCCTCGAACACAGCTAGGCTACAGGCTCGGTCAAGCTGAGTGAATAGGGGGATGCCATTTGTGGCATGCCTCCGCGTCAAAACATTGAAAGGAACACGGATCATATCTCATAACTATCCATAACTTATATATAAGCATCATAAGTTTAAATATATAGATTGGATACTCTAGCTGGCCACTGGGAGTGGCGGATTCAATGCGATTTTTAAACACTTGCCGGGCAGCCTACACATGGCATGAATCAGTGCTACTCATGAGAAGCTCGTGAGTCTTATAATGCGACTCGAACCGGTTGCGTTAAATTTAGAGAAGCCCATGCGCGCATAAGCTAGCCAAGGGCAGACTCGCGCAGAGAACAGAAAATGGCTCGTGTAGCTCACCGTTGGGTGACTCATAGCTTAGCATAGATTGAAATTTCCTAGTCATTGGATTGGATTGACCCCTATATTTGGTGGCAAAAATAATGGTTTCCTGTAGATTTTCCCTTTAACCAATCCATTGACCTAGCTGGCTGGTTCCTACCCAGCTATATAATATACTTTTTGGCTCACACACACACATGGGATATTTGTTTTACATTCGGCCTTTCGGAACTTATGCCGTAGCTTGAAGCTGATTACACTATTACACACACAAAATCACAAAATCACATAATCACACGCACACAGACGAACATCTGTAGATTTATATCCATACATATGATATTGCACACACACATACATTATCACCCACACACACACACACTCTCTCTATATATACATACATACATGCATACATGCATACATGCATACGTGCATACGCGCATACGTGCATACGCGCATACGCGCATACGAGCATACGAGCATACGCACATACGCGCATACGCGCATACGCGCATACGCGCATACGCGCATACGCGCATACGCGCATACGCGCATACGCGCATGCGCGCATACGCGCATGCGCGCATGCGCGCATGCATGCATGCATACATGCATACATGCATACATGCATACATGCATACATGCATACATGCATACATGCATACATGCATACATGCATACATGCATACATGCATACATGCATACATGCATCATGCACGCATACATACATGCATACATGCATACATGCATACATGCATACATGCATACATGCATACATGCATACATGCATACATGCATACATGCATACATGGATACATGCATACATGCATGCATACATGCATACATGCATACATGCATACATGCATACATGCATACATGCATACATGCATACATGCATACATGCATACATGCATACATGCATACATGCATACATGCATACATGCATACATGCATACATGCATACATGCATACATGCATACATGCATACATCCTACATCCATACATAGATATAGATACATAGATACATAGATACATAGATACATAGATACATAGATACATAGATACATAGATACATAGATACATAGATACATAGATACATAGATACATACATCGATATCGATATCGATACAGATACATCGATACATAGATACATAGATACATAGATACATAGATACATAGATACATAGATACATAGATACATAGATACATAGATACATAGATACATAGATAGATACATACATACATACATACATACATACACAGAGTCAATCATATTCTCATTTCTGTGGACATTTCTACCTCCATGGAGGGATCCCCGATCTGTAGGTCCAAGTCCGAGCCGCAGAGTGCCAGGTCCAGCGTCAGTTTTTCCTCACGTTTTTCTGGCCTTTTCTGGCTAAAACCCCCTACAAACCCCATGGTTTGTGGAATGTTTGTAGAATGTGTTGAGTGAAAACACATCTGATTTTTCAAAGAATGTGTTGAGATCATTTGAGATCTGTTTTTTCGAAACTTGGCCTGAGGCCATGTTTCCCAGTCCAGTCTTTTGCTTTTGAAATGATACAAGCAATCTGGAAACAGGGGAGCCGTATATTTGGGGAGCCAGAGCCGCATTTTTCTGCAGATGTTCTCTCCAATCCGTCCATTGAGATGGTATGATCATAGTCGGATCCCGCCGAATGATTTTTTCCAATGAAATTGCCAAGCCCACACCCAAAAAATAAACATGGGACCCCAAAATGACTGAGATGCACTGCGAAACCAGGGTGCCCGGAGACTTTAAGGCAGAGGCACGATATGGGAATTGGGGGAGCCAAGGCTCCAAGGGGCCATGGATCAAACTTTCTGTTTTTGTTCCTCTGGCGAATCCCATTCATCAATCATTTGCCGAAGAGGATATCACTAGTCACTAGTCACTAGTCTTTTTTATTCCCCAGGTAGCTGCAGATATAGGGGTTCTTACTTCTCAATCACTGAATCGGTTGCTGATTTTCCACATTGGCTTCCTCTCAAATCTATCGCTGCCTCGTCTGTCAGTCCTGTCTCCCTTCATGATTGGTGGTTTGGGGTGCTCTTGCCTGCTGCTGCCGCCCTATCTGGGGTTTCTGCCCGTGTACTTGCTGATTCACATTGTTTATCATTCCCCAACTATGTAACATGTTGGTAGAAAACCTCCTCCCCCTCACATTCAACAGCCACCAGAAAGCATGGTTTAGTAGGGGATAAAAACACATATTTGGGACCCTCACTGGGAGAGGAGTGCTTTTCAATTTCTCCATCTGTGCCAGGCTGCTGAGGCTCCGATTCCCCCAGCTCTGGCTGCCCCCCGCTCCGCGCCTACGGAAGATGTACAGTGGGAGGAGCATCATCCTCCATCCTCTCTTTGGTAATCAAATATGGCAGTAATGGAAAATCCACCAGCTATATCTATTGTATTCTATTGTTGATTTTCCATGATTTTCCAAGCTCTAAACCTCCATTTAGCTCATGGACTTTCAATGATTTTCAATTGCCATGTTTGACTAGCAACACTTTGCGAACTGGACAATCACTATGGAAGTAGGTCAAATCTTCCAACTAAATGCGCCAAAATACACATAGCAACCTGTTAAATTGCCCAGGGCTATCATATACCGTATGCCACACGTGTTTTGGGATTGACACGTCAGCTGTGACTGTGGACTGATTCGAGCCACCATCTTCTGCTGCTCTTCAGGACGTCGCGGGCTTTTTGTCCGTGGAAGTTCTAACAGTGCGGGGTCTTGGTGGTAGATCAACTCCTTGACTTTCTTGGTGGCTAATCTTGTGTCGCTTTTGAGCAGTTCTGGACTTGAACAAAAATGGCAGGGGAGCATTGCGGTGAATTCTAGACTTTTTTCCTTCTCATTCCCTTCCTGATTCCCAAGAGTGGAAGTGGCAAACTGTCATTTTCAGGACTACATTTCCTCCAAAAATGGCAGATGTTTCTTGCTGTCTTTCAGGTCTCTTCCTCCAAAAGGAGACCGACAGCAGATGTTGGTGGCAGGTAGTGACAAACAATGACCCATCCATTTGCGGTGTTCAAGGGTATTTGGTTTGAAACAACGTGCTTTGTAACGGTTTGCACTGCAATGGCCCAAATCTAGGGTTTTCAGGGTCTTGAAAAAATTGACATCATATCATATCATATCGCCAATTTCCCCCCGCAATTGCCACACATCTCTTTCACATTATGTGTATGGACGGTATGGGCCAAATTGTGCCACCGGACCATCGATCTTGGCCGCAGCTCACAGCTCGTTGGCTCTCCGACAAAATGCCGGGCGATACGGTCGCCTCTGGGCAGCAGGGATTCCGCAGGACGGGAAGCCCTCCACGGCCCCTGGGATGGTCTGCCCTAGCTGAGGATGATTTGCTGCAGAAGTACTTGGCACAATACAATCACTTTCCGCGAAATCCCGCCGCTTGGAATGGCATCCCCTGAATCGAACCCATGAAAATAGAGGTTTTTCAAACCAAACAAATTGGATTTAAGATATGAACATATGGATTTTACCCATGAAAAATGTGATTTAACCAGCACACATGGTGCCACCCAAAAGTGGGCATGTCCACTGCGAAAAGACCGTCTTCCAGACCCTATTTTTTGGGGTTCCGTCTCAGGGGTATGGAGTTGGTGCCATTTATGGTGGAGATCGCCTTGGGGTTGGGCAAACACGCAGAATACCCTTTGATCACGTGTTGCAGCCATTTATATCCGCTTATCACATTTTGTCACTAAAAACCTTTGGTGAACTTCAGCTTGTTTTTTTTCCTCCTCCTCCTCCTCCTCCTCCTCCATGCAACACATCCAAGATGCAAAAGACCCGCCTTTGCCAACTGCTCTTGAAAAGAACATCTAAAATGGTTCATCGTGCCAATCTTCCCACACTTTACACAGTGCCACCCTTTACCGCTAGTTCGTAAAACATGAGAAGGATGCACCAATCTGGACACATCGGCAACACAGGGGTGATTGATGGCATGGTGGAGCTTAGTCTTGCTCCAGTGGGATTTGATCTGAAGCCCGCAACTGTACATTCGGACCTGGCACAATGCCAAGCATGGTGGGGATGAGTCACAGCAAGAAACTTAAGGGTGTCCTTAACCGTAGGAGATTTTGGACCCACTTCTTTGCTGGGGGACGGTGTCTTGCTCGTGAACTTCCAGCTATAGCAAGCCCCAAAAAGATGACACAATCAAATCCTACGACATACATACAGACATACACACACACAGATATATATATATATATAGTGACTAATATTATCGTGTTTTCTTTTTTGGTTGGGGGTTACCACTCCAAAAATCTCGCTTCCGATGGTCCAAAGTGGGTCGCCCACGTCATCCCACGTTTTCAGGAACAGCTCTGTGTCTTTGCCAAGAACCACGGGCATCGCTTGCAATACGCTGCCGCCCGCACTGCGTGGCTGCGAGCGACCAGGGCGGCCACTGCGCAGACAACTCGGGTGCCAGCGGTGAAGCGGTGAAGCGGCGGTGAAAGTGGAGAAGTGCTGTTTTGTTTTAAAGAATTTCGAGGAACATATTATATTTATATATATATATATGAATGAAATGTGTGGATGAGTTTTGATATATGTTGTGTTGATATGTTCTGATATTTCGACTAAAGATCGCACACTTTCTGAAAACCAACGCTGCAAACAGGGAATGGAATGCAGTATGGCCATTGCCTTGACTCCCATAAGAACAAAATCAACCGCAATGATTTTCTTGGTTGGTGGCGGTGGGTTATTTAACATAGCTATGGAACATGGCCCATTTCATAGATGATGACTGATGATTTACCCATTTAAAGTGGTGGTTTTCCATAGCTACGTTAAATTACCAGAGGGTATTTCTATTAGTCAGATAGTGGAATGCTATGTGCCTGAAATCAACTTTCAATTGCCCTGGTGTAGACTAACATAGATATGTAAAAGCCATGGTTTTAACTGGACATGCTAGAAAGATTCAATAAGATGAGATCAGATTAGATTCGATTAGATGGTTATTTATTTCAGCACTTACTATCTCATCCTATGGGCATTGATCCACATAGAGATTCACATATTATCTATATTATCCATATTACCATTTATATTGATATATTAATATATCGATATATTAATATATTTATATACTTATATATTCATTGATATGTATATTGATATATTTACACACTTATATATTCATATTGATATGTATATTACTATGGGTAACTCTTTGTAGACTGGCTGCACCGCAGACGCCGCCGTCCGTGACGGATGGAGCCAGCTCCAGTGGGGATGCCAAGCCTGAAAGCGGGGTCCACAGACTGTACATATATATGTATACTGTATATGATATCCATAAATACATACTGTACATACAGACATACATCCATACATGCATACATGCATACATGCATACATGCATACATGCATACATACATACATGCATGCATGCATACATGCATACATGCATACATGCATACATGCATACATGCATACATGCATACATGCATACATCCATCCATACATGCATACATGCATACATGCATACATGCATACATGCATACATACATACATGCATACATGCATACATGCATACATGGATACATACCTACATGCATACATGCGTACATGCATACATGCATACATGCATACATGCATACATGCATACATGCATACATGCATACATGCATACATGCATACATGCATACATGCATACATGCAAACATGCAAACATGCAAACATGCAAACATGCATACATGCATACATGCATACATGCATACATGCATACATGCATACATGCATACATGCATACATGCATACATGCATACATGCATACATGCATACATGCATACATGCATACATGCATATGCATATACATACGCATACATGCATACATGCATACATGCATACATGCATACATGCATACATGCATACATGCATACATGCATACATGCATACATGCATACATGCATACATACATGCATACATGCATACATGCATACATGCATACATGCATACATGCATACATGCATACATGCATACATGCATACATGCATACATGCATACGTACATACATACATGCATGCATACATGCATACATGCATACATGCATACATGCATACATGCATACATGCATACGTTCATACGTTCATACGTGCATACGTGCATACGTGCATACATGCATACATGCATACATGCATACATGCATACATGCATACATGCATACATGCATACATGCATACATGCATACATGCATGCATGCATACATGCATACATGCATACATACATACATGCATACGTGCATACATGCATACATGCATACATGCATACATGCATACATGCATACATGCATACATACATACATGCATGCATGCATGCATACATACATACATACATATGTATATATATAGAGAGGTATCCAGGATCCATGTATAAATAAATCAATCAATAAATAAGTAATTCAATCAATAAATGGAATAATAAATAAATCCATGTATATCTCACATCTCAGTGCATTTGTGTGCCCACGTATGATGCAAAGAATGCAGCTAGAGCATTTTCACACATGTCCGAGCCTGGTGTGGGTAATGATCCACATAGTGGCAGGACCAATGCGACGGCCAAATCATGGTTGTAAATGTGTAAATATATAAATATATATATAGATAAATACATAAATAAATAAATAAGTAAATGTATATATATATTTACATACGTATAAATAAATACATAAATAAATAAATAAATGGATATATATATATATATTTAGACCCACTGAGATTGGTCCATGCATCACTCAACCAGAAGCGCAAACTGACCGAACACATGTAGAATCCACCCTATAGAATAGGTCATGCCCATTGGCCCATTGTGGTCGAACATTCACTTTTTCTTGGGTTTCGTCAGAATTGTAGGTCATGTTGGTATGTAGCTGGTGGCAGCATGACGATGACTTCCGTTGGTCCATCTGGTGGCTTCGGTGAGGACCCCAAGACAGCACTGCCTCCTCTTCCTCGTCAAGTGGCTCCGGTGGCGCGGCGACCCGCGGGTCCTGGCTGGAACGCTACGAAGCTCACTATCGGCACAGCCCTACGTCTGCACAGCACCTCCTGGCTTTCGTGAAGCTTGGACTTTGGATGTTCGATTGATATTTGATGATTGTTGATGTTCCGCAGATCGGAAAGCTGTAGGTGAAACTTTCGGGGAGAAAGTTCCTCTTCAATTTCTTAGAAAGACTTGGATATTTGGTAGCTTGGGACACGCATCTCCAAAAAGGTGAAGACATCAACAGTTTTAGGTGGGAAACAACCAACCCAGATTTGATGCTAAAAACCTTTTCTCTTAACATCCCTAAAGTAAAACCCATCATAAAACCCATCCATTGATCTGGGTTTGGCTGAAAATTCAGACACACCCATTACCAACAAGTGTTGCTTATATCATGTGATATTCTAACTTTTTGCTGTTCAATCATAATTTTCATGGAACATCATCATTTTTTTCCAAATTTCATATCAATTCACTTTTCCAGGTTCAATCACCGTGTTTCATGGATCCACCAGTTGGTAGATGTGTCAGGAACAACCGTGGTGGCAACATCACCTACACCGTGGCTCTTCAACTGATGGGTCTCCAAAGCCGTGGCTCCAGGAGTCCCGCGCCCATCCCTGTGCCCCTGCCGTGGTGGCAAGATACCTTGGCCATCAACCGGCACTACCGACGGCTCACGCGGATGATCTTCACCACGTTGGTCATGGAGCGGCCTGAAGCGAAACATAAGCGAAGGGGGTTGGAAAAATGGGGATGTGATAAGGGTGAAAAATGATGGTTATAATTTAAGCAGCCAACACGGGGATTTGACTATCGAAAATGGGGATTGAACCCATGAACAATCGATATGGCAGATTTAGCCCAATTTGTGGCAGTTTTAGATGGGGAATATGACGATCAACCATGGGACACTATTTTCAGACCAGCCTGTCTGCTGGAATTAAGGGCAAAAAATATACTGTTCATTTAACTGCCATTGTTGCCGATTTTTGTTGCCGTTTGGGAGTTCAATTGAAGCGCTTCATCTGGAGAATGGTGAAGTTTCCGGAAAGAATGGTAGCAAACATGGAGGGAAGGCTACCTCCCAGGTGTTAAAATGGGAGAGTCTGTCTCCCGAGGAAAGGGATTCTACACAGGGAGGTGGCTCGATGTAAGCTGGATCAAGCTGCACTCATGTCATCACAAAAAAGTTGCTGCTCCGTTGTTCTCCCTTCGGTTTTCTCAGATTTTATCGAGTCAGAACCAGATTCCACAACCTTGTAACCCATTTTATTGAGGCATGACATTCCAGGGTAGTGAGACCTTGTGTGGATGCTTGAGATGTTTGACCATCAGGTACGATATCCTGCTGTTGGACTCGAGCAACTATTCAAAAAATCGAGTTGAAAGCTGTACTTCAAGTGAAGTTTCAAGTTGCTTCAATGAATACCCTTTAAATATCTTTAAATCACGTTTCAAGTTTCACCATTTATAATTTGATTTACCTTTTCCAAAAAAAGGGATAAAGGTGATTCTCCATAGCTATGGTAGTTGGAGGCTACCAACCGGGCGCAAGGTCCAATGACCAGAGCAGGCGCAAGCTGAGGCGAGGCATCTATTTCTATGGGCCATGGCTTCCATAGGTAACCTGTCAAACAACTCACAAGGTACATGTATGATCATGTAGGTGTGTATATATATATATGCTTATATATATATATTATGCCAATAAAAAACAGAGATAATAATGGTAGTACTCATTATAGGAGAGAGAACTGACAACGATGACAATAATGACAATCATGGTAAAAAAAAAGGTGTATATATATATACAGCACCCTCCAAAAGATGGAACAGCAAAAGCCTACTAGACTAGTGATGAAGTACTTTTCTGCATCTTTTTTTTTCTCCTCCCCCAACAGCATAAGCTAATGGGGTCTTCAGCCCAGAATAGCTCCGGTGTGCACTGGTGCAGGTGCCGGGTCAGGTTCAACAAGGTTCCGGAGAATGTTCCGAAGGTTCCGGAGAAGGTTCCGGGAGGCTTTGGTGCAGAGCCAGGTCAGGTTCAACAGGGTTCCGGAGAAGGTTCCGGAGAAGGTTCCGGAGAAATTCTGGGAGGCTTTGGTGCAGAGCCAGGTCAGGTTCAACAGGGTTCCGGAGAATGTTCCGGAGAAGGTTCCGGAGAAGGTTCCAGGACGCCTTTGTGCAAAGCCAAGTCAGGTTCAACAGGGTTCCGGAGAAGGTTCCGGTGAAGGTCTGGGAGGCTTTGGTGCAGAGCCAGGTGAGGTTCAACAGGGTCCGGAGAAGGTTAAAGGTTTGGGAGGCTTTGGTGCAGAGCCAGGTGAGGTTCAACGGGGTTCCGTAGGAGGTTCTGGTGCAAAGCCAGGTCAAGTTCAAGAGGGTTTCGGAGAAGGTTCTGGAGAAGGTCTGGGAGGCTTTGGTGCAGAGCCAGGTCGGGTTCAACAGGGTTCCGGAGAAGGTTCCGGAGAAGGTTCCGGAGAAGGTTCCGGGAGGCTTTGGTGCAGAGCCAGGTCAGCTTCAACAGGGTTCCGGAGAAGGTTCCGGAGAAGGTCTGAGAGGCTTTGGAGCACGCTGAGGTGTTTCCAGCGCTTGACTTCGCAGCACGCTTCAGAAAGATTTGTAAAAATAAAATGTTGCGGCTGTTGGGGATGCCACCGAAGCTTATTTTGGGAGGGTAACTACCATAGAAACACGGAAGCAAGGAGTTTCATGGCGTGCGGCGTGCGGTTAATGGTGCGACAGCTTAAAGGATCGGGAAAAAGGATCTACAAGTTCCAGGTAGACAAGAAAAAAACTTTGGGTCTCACCCTGGCAACCGAAGATCTCATGAACATTTGTCGGATTTTCATGGCATTTCCAATAGGAAAACAGATCCCAGCCGTGGACCACAGCCAGGTCTCGCTAGATTTGGCCCGGCGCCTTTTGCTGCTGGCAAGCCCAGCTGTTGTGAAAGAAGCTTGGCGATAGATTGGGTGGGTTCAAAACTTGATATCTTTAGATACCTCAAACATAATTGAGGCACCATGGGAGTTTGATGGATGGAAATGATGGAATTTTGGGGCATCCCCTATTCCACCCCATTCGACCCATTCGACTGGATGTAGCCATCATGAAATTTGAATTGCTAAGAGCGCCGGGTGAAGTGATATCAACTTGGGGTTATGGGATGGAACTTGAATAGTTTCTCCTCTGGTGGGTGCATCCCTAGTGTTGGCCATATCTCCATTTTTGTTTGGACCGTTGTAAGAGTTCATGAGCCTATGATATTTAAAAAGGAAATATAGATTCGCAAGATTTTGCAAGCCTCTCGTTTTCTTAATTATGCAGAATTCATTGTTTTTGTTGGTGAAATTTTCAAATGGCTTCGATTTCATTTAAATCCAAATTAATTAGGCATCTAAGTGCCGAACATCGCCTTCCAAATGGTGGGCTTTCCGCTTGTTTCTTTGCCTTTCCCATATTTTCCCTTCCCTTTGTTTCTAGGGGACTTTCCCAGCTATAGCCGTGTTTGATGACACCGCAACCGCGTCCGAAAGGTGGGTTCTTCTTGCGCCATTTGCCTCAGTGAGAAGAGCGATGCGGAGGATGGTGGCGCCTGGGTCCAGTTGCCCTGCGAGCACGTCTTGCACCGGATGTGCTTCAGGGAGCTTGTGAGCTGCTTGGATCAGATGAGAAAAACCCAGTGGTTCATTGTTTTTTCTTGGGGGCCCATTGGTTCATTGTATTTTTTTTGTTTTTTGGTGCTACTAAGAGCTATTGAAAAGGGATCATTATTGATTATTGGAATGACTATCAACAAATCAGTAGAATCAGTTCGCAACTAAACTCATTGAGAAGGCGATGGGGAGAGAGAGAGAGAGAGAGTTCGTAACCAGGTTGTCACGCCCCATGAAGTGCATGGCACGAAAATGGGGGAGCTCATGGGATTTTATCAAGAAACATTGGGATCTGAAACCATCGGGTTTTACAACACATTTATTACCATTCTACTGGTCAAAATGTTCCAACTTCCAACCCCAAATAATGAAGTTACAGCTTGTTTTGGCCCCCAAGAATTGTGACACGTGTCACATGCCACATTTCCTCATTTTTTCAGCTTCCGTATTTGATTAGCAATTTTGGCTCAAGTGATTTTGGCTCTCACCCACTGCTGGCCGTCATCTTGACAACGCCCAAGTGGCGGCGGAGAGCGACGGGGACCGCGTCATCGTCCCATCGCCTCCCTCGAGCGCCTGGGGGTGCAGGTTCTGCCTGCCCTACCCCGTCCCCCAGCCCATCTCCCCGCTCGGGCTCGGCGGACTATCGTCGCGGAAGGGCGGGGTTGGCTACCAGCCACGCCCCGGTCTGTCCGGCAACTTGAGGCGGCGCAAACGGCAGCGCCATCCGGAGGCCGCAGGGCATCCTCATCCTCGCAGCCAAGCTGGGCGGCCGGTGGCATGCCGATTGCCACGAGCTCATGCGGCTGCTCGTCGCTACCCGCGCACCGCGCACGCCACCCGCGCACCGCGCACGCCGGCCGCGATCCGCGCCGCAGCTTGTGCGGCGGAAAAGAAATTAGGTGGTGTACTGTGCCGATGTTTCATTTTGGGCGCGGGCTCGTTGGATCATGCCATCAGAGATAAACCATGTGTGGATGACCGGGCCACGCGTTGCAGATGCCTTCTACGGGACAGGCCTTTAAAAAAACAATATCTTCAAGGAAAGATCTTCCCTTCCCAAAGCCTTCAAAGGTTGTTAACATTGCTAAGGTACAGTGGGAAGAATTTTTGAATACCCACATCGACACCAACTCATCGTTTGATATGATCTCGAACCTTCCGCCCTTCCACACAAGGCCGTGAAGTTCTGAAGGGTTCTGATCCGATTCTAGTTCAAAGTGATCCCCAAACCTTTTCAAGTTGGGGAAGCCGAGGCCATAATCTCTTTCAGTGTCGATGTCCCTTGTGCCGCTGCGATTTGGTACAGCGGCTGTTGCAAGAGTAGGCCGGAAATCATGGGCCTGGGGCTAGTGCGGTGGTGCCCCCAGGTCGGTATCACATGGCTTGTGATTTACCAGTTGGCCCTGGGATCATCCCAAGTTATCCGCAGTTTCTATCCGTTTTCATCTCTTTTCCTCAGGGACTTTTTAACCCCACCAGGGATGAAGAGGGAGTGGAAGACAATGGATGGACGGCAGGGCGCTCCGGTCAGGTCTGGAATTGGATGCTCTGTGACAAAGCGCGGAGCCACTGAGTCAGTGAGGCAGCAGCTCTTGAGAAGTCAAGGTAGCTGACAGCCAAGGGCGGCCGGGTCAAAAGAATCACGGAAGAAGTGGGGATACTACTATTCAAAATCTTTATCTTATATAACGATTGTAGATGGACATGTGCTACAGACAAATGTTGCACTTAGTTATATATATATATATACAGATATATAAATACATAGATATATAGATTTATAATGATTTTTAGGTATATATAGAGAGAGAGATAGATAGATAGATAGATAGATAGATAGATAGAGATATATATATATACATACTATATATATATGTATCTCTCTCCCTGTCTCTATTCTATTCCATGTTGATATATGTTCTGATAGTACTATAGTATTAGGTTGTGTCATGCCACAGTGGCAAAACCGCTCAGCTACTTCCAGCAACTGCAATGTGCTTAGGAAGACCCCAGGCTGCAGTGAGGAACCTGTCGCCACGCTGGCACGCCAGTCGATATATTTGCGTATCACCGGCAAAATGCCGGGAAGCGTTGATCAGTTTGCTGCTAAGACATGACAGAAAGAAGCTCTTGGGATGGTCTTTGAGAAGGCCCTTGTGGCTCTGCACATCAGGGATTCACCCCCAAGTACCCCCAAGTCATAGCTATTATTACTGTATAAACATCATCATGATGTGATTCTGATGAAGATTAATTCACCCGTGGATGGAATGGAGTACCCTATTTTCAAACAAACCCTTGTGCTAAGTGGTGCTATGTCATGAATTCTCATGGTGGAAACTTGCAGGGCTGTGTGCATGCTATGCTATGGCTTCCGACGTTTCGCCCACTAAAAGATCCTTTTCCAAAGTTTTCCGATGGAACATGATCACCATGAACCAGGTGGAAATGTATAGGTTTCCCATTGCCAAGGACCTCAGCCCCGGAAATCTAAGATGAGAGGAACAGCCTTTCCCTGCCAGGACAGGGCTTCGGCTGGCAGGGATTTGTGCGGGAACCTGGCTATGTGGAGAGCTGGTGGGGCGATCGCACCTTTCTACTCCAATTTGTTTGCTGAAGTGAGGAACTTGGGGATAAAGGTATCTAATGATGCATATGTGTATGTACATATATATATATATTTACACATAGATAAAGCAATAAACTGATTAATTGTTGAAGAAATGAATGCAATATGCTCAACACACGCACAGACACACACACAGACATATAAATAAATAAGTAAATCAATAGATAAATCTAAATCTAAATCTTAATATAAATAAATAAATAAACGCATAAATAAATAAATACATAAATATATATATATATATACGGTGTGTCTGTGTGTATGCTTATGTAAATATATATATATTTATATGCACTCAGTGTGTGTGTATATATATATATATGTGCACATATGTATGTATG
>CAMXCT020000673.1:39159-134159 GCA_947184155.2 Cladocopium goreaui | reverse complement strand
GGTGTGTGAACTTCGAAGATGGCCTAGATCATCCTAGACCGATACGCGCTCCAGGACTGTCGTAGAATTGGTTGAAGGGAAGGCCATGGTTGCGGGGATAAAAACCGTAGTTTCCTGTGATTTTCTTTCCTTCAGATCACTCCACTACTGGAAATGATTTTCCCGGCTCCCAGGTACACCATCGATATTGAGAAGGAAGTGGATAAACTCATCGAAGATCCCTCGCGGCTCGCCAAAGTGTGTAGGCCTTGAGAGACCTGAAGCCTGCCGTGATTTTCCATGAGAATTTCCATTTCCCAGGCTTGGGGAGATCATTTTCCTAGTGTTTCTTTTTTTGGGGGGTTGTGGGGGTGTATGCTGCCGGGCTGAATGTGGTTGTAAATACGTTGTATGTTATATGTGGTGATCCAGGGTGGCAACCTCCATCGATCAGCCCAAGGGCAGGACATCGAGGTTTTGCATGGCTCAACTCGTGCAAGTTAGAAGCCTCTGGCGTTAGCCCAAGGCCATCAGATTTTTTTTTTGGCAACATACCTGCAGATCTAATTACTGTCTCGACAACGACAAAGCCCGTGCCTGTTTTCCAAACCAAAATGCCTGCGGTAATACAGGTGCACTTCTGTGATTTGTGCGTGTCATCCATCGCACCTGACAGACTCCCCCAATCGTGGTCTCACGATTCCTTGGAGGAAAAACTTCGAATTTTTGGCACCCAGCCAAATTGAATTGGATTTCAAGACAAAAATTTAAGAGAGAGACCTAAAAATTGTAGGCTCAAGGCATTTTATCCTTTTCGGATGATCGCCACTTCTTGTACATGGCTGACATCTTTGCCGGCGACCATCCTTTGCCTCTATTTTCATGTTGAAACAAATTCCATGGGTTATGTAAATCCCTTATGGATCCCCCAGCCCGCAATGCCTCGCTCACTCCGGCTGCATGCCGCTGCAAAGCGCTTTCGACGCCAACGCCATCAGCAGCAGCCGCAGAAGAAATCTCCGCCACAGCGCGCAGGGCCTGCTCAAGGCCAGATACATCAGCTGCAAAGGCCTGCTCAGGACCTGAAGAAGCCGCAGAGGCCTGCACAGGGCCAGAAGCCGCAGCAGCAAAAGGACCAGCACCACTCGAAGAAAAGGCCTGCACAGGGCCAAGTCCAGTGCTAGAAGATCCGTCAGCCGCCACATTCATAGATCCCAGGGCCTGCTCAAGGCCAGAACTGCACGAAGATGCTCCAGAGGCTTGCCCAAGGCCAGAACTGCACGAAGATGCTCCAGAGGCCTGCACAAGGCGAGCACGTTCAGCAGTTATTGAACTTGTCGAACTTGTGGCCTGCCCAGGGCCAATCACCACGCTGCTCGTTGAAGACTCAGCGCCAAGGGCCTGCTAAGGGCCAGAACTGCATATAGATCCAGCAGAAGGGGCCTGCACAGGGCCAACATTTCCAGCACCGCTTGAAGACGCTCCAAAGTCCTGCGCAGGGCCAGATCCGCTCGAAGAGCCCGAGCGTCGCCTCAAACTCGATCTCATTTCAACACCTTTGGTAGCGGAGCTTGATGATTCATCACCATCACGTGAAACAACTGCTTGAGGCTCGTTGACCCATTGCAATCGTCTCAGGCAACACTTCGCTGACATCATTGTCAATTTGCCTGCATAGATTGCCCCAAGGATCATCAGCAGCACCGCAGCTATCCACAACGGATCAGCTTCATCGCTCTCGCTTTTCAACTCCAGAGCTGTAGCTTCTGTCAGCAACGTCTGACCAACAAAAAAACTCATTGCTGCAGCAGCACCCGCATGAGCACGTTCTTGGTTGTTGCGACTTCTCACTTGAGCCGCACGTACTTCAGGGTCTTCAGGCCGCAAAAGCGGTGCATTCATGCCAAGGTTTTCAACAAAACGTTGAAAGGCAGCTCCAAAAAGAGGCTTTGTAAAACCATCAGCGACCAAGTCAAGGCCACGCACATGGATCAGCTTCCATTGGCCTCCAGCTGCATCAGTTTCATCAAGGGCTTGTTTCAAAAGGCTTGCTCTGATGCGCAAGTGTCTTGTTCGCCATGAAGAAGCTGTAGTTCCATTGGCCAGTCCAATCGCGGCAATGTTGTCACCATAGATGACTTTCATCACAGCTGTAACACCTGTGAGCTCCATCACCAGAGCTTCAGCTGCCTTGCCAGCGATCAGGCCTTCACAGTAGCTAACCAGCTCAGCTTCAGCCGTACTGTGGGTCACAAAAGGTTGTTGGCTTGTTTGCCAACAGATCGGCTGACCACCAAGGCAAACAACGATCCCTTGGACGCTTCTGTGGCCAGAACCTGCTGAATAGGCTATGTCGCAGAAGATCTCCAGGAGCAGGTCACTTCTTTTCACCTTCAGCTGGCCATGGGCGCCCCAGTCATCAGGAACATGTGTGGTGTACCTCAAACCAACGCCAGGGTTTCCCTTGACGTATTTCATCAACGTTGTGCCGATCTGAATGGCTTTGACAGGAGCCTTTGTCATAAGCCTGCTCATTGTTGCAACTCCATGAGCCAGGTCAGGTCGTGTTCGGGAGCTCAACCACAGCAAAGAACCAGCCATAGCTTGAGCTGTCCTGACATCATTTGGGTCAGGGCTTTCTTCAACTTCTTGATCCTCAGCAACTTTGTAGTGAGGATATTCAACTCCTTCATCAACATTCCAACGTTGCAACATCTCCTGCTCATACATGTGCTGGTTGACATGAAAGCCATCGCCTTTGGCATCTTCAGATATCTCAAAACCGCAGTACTTGAGAGGCTTGTCAACACCAGCCCACTCCACAGAAGACGTTGTCCAAACTCCAGAAAGAGCTTGTAGAGCGCCATGAACTGCAAACTCTTCACCAGTGACCAAGATGTCGTCCACATACACCGACATGAGGCCATTCCAGTGGATGTAGCCTGATTCATCCAGTTCTTCCAAGCGCCAAACATTTTCATCTTTTGTTTTCTCAAAACCTCCAGTCAGCAACCCATTTGGACCTTGCCTTGTCCACTTCAGCGTTGGCAAAACTGCATCACGGTGAAGACACCAGTCCCTTGGTGAAGCCTGGAGTCCGTACATTGCAAGCATGATGAGCCAAACTTCATCAGGTCCAGCCAGGCCCAACATTTTGTACACATGCGGCACTTCCATAGCTATGAGTCTGGAGTCTCTTCTCGGCGCATTGAGGAACGCCGTTCGTATGTCAGTTGAAGCAGCTTTCCACTTGTACTGAGCACTGATCCTTAGCATTGTTCGGATCTGTGTTGCATCAGCACCTCCAGCGTACGTGTTGTCGTCATTCGGTGTCTGGTAGTTTCCACACACCACTGCTCTTGAACGGTATGCTCCTGATCCAGCTTTTCTAGTGTGAACCATTTTTGCTGGAAGGATCTCCAAAGTTTTGTTTTGCACTTCAGCCATTTTTTGGAGTTCCGTTCTCGTCATTGGTTTGACAGCCTTTTGGTTGACGACAAGCTGCTCGTACTCGGCCTTGATGGACTCAGTCCAGTCCGCAAGGTTTTCACGAACTTCTTTGTTGCTGACCGTTTTGGTGACCAAAAACTCATGAGTAAGCTGTTGTTGTTCTTCAGCTCGATCTTCATCCGCAAGCAGTTGAATTTGTTCTTCAACTTCAACCTTTTTGACCAGAGCTTTGTTGAGCTCAGGAAGACACCACATTTGTTCAGGGAAGGTGCCATCAAGCTTGCAGATCTCCTCGGCTATATAGTCCGAGACATTGCCGTGGATGGTTTGGAGGGCTTGTATCTTTGACATTCTAACCAGAACATTTCTTGATACATTTGAGGCCGCAGAGCTTGAGCCACCGTCTCTGCTGTTAGGCGCCTCCCCCAAATCCTCCTCCACATCACTTTCCTCCTCCTTTTGATCATGAACTTCATCAGTTTCTGTTTGCCCCCCATCACCATCCTTTCCATCATCATGCCCTGGTAGCGGAGCATCATGAACCTCATGTTGTTCTTGAGGTGGATGTTGTTGTGCTGGAGAAAGCGTTGTTTCCAAAGTCCATGAACCTTCAGAGGCAACTTCATTGTCAGGCGGCAGCGCAAACTCAAACACACTGCCAAACTTTGCAAGGATGCGCTTCTCCCCCTCAATGTGCAACATTGACATAGTGGCAATTGCTGGTGGCGGAGCTGTCTTTGATCTCAATCTTCGTGCTGGCACACCATCACAAAAAAGCGGTTGAGCTTGTCTTTCATCACGTTCAGGGAGATATGGCAAAACTTCTCCCCCGGGACCAGCATCGACAGCTGCATTCATGCCATCATCCGCAGGAATCACCACATCATCAGTGTAGAAGCACCTTTCCGTTGCAACTGCTTTGACATAGTATGTTGTTGTGGTTATAGAAGATCCTTCAGCGGGGCCCCACACCACAACTTCTTCTCGGCAATCACGCCATTGAGCGTAGCGATCTTGCCAGCTTTTCTTGAGGGCATAGGCTTTTGAGCCAAACCTCAAAAGTTTTTCAACTGGCCAGCCTGCTTGGTTGAGTTGATTGCGGAGACGTCTTTCTCCAACATGTCGCACCGCAAGAGGCCATCTGTCCAAAGGGCATGCTCCAGCAGAGATCAAAGTGCGGACACCTTTTTTGATCATCCCAACTTCATTTTCAGCTCTGCCGTTTGTTTTGAAAGCACTGCCAGGTGTCATAGTTTGAACTATTCCACGGTCAAGACACCATTGATGGACAGGTTTTGCCAAAAATTCACGTGCACGGTCACTGTGCATTCGGTACACAGGGCAACCCAAAGAGCGCAAACGAGCATAGATCTTGGCGATCGCCGGCAGCACGTTGTGCACATTTCGATCTGCAATGGGCTCTGCAAAAGTGAGGTTGCGCACAGTGACATCCTTGGACTCATTGATGAGACGCATCCAAGTGTCGTGCATTCCATAGGCTGACTTTACTTCTTCATCTTCCACAAGGTCAGGAACCGATTCTTCTTGGAGAGGATCAGGTTCCTCTTGCGCAACTCCTGCAGGAAGACCTTGTTCATGTTGAGCTTCGTGGCCCGCTGGTTGTTGAACTCGTTCACCATGTTGTTGAGGTGGTTGACCATCTCCAGGTTGTTGTTCTTGAGGATCACCCGAGAGCTCAGGGTCATCAAGGCCAGGCAAAGGGTGATCTTCCTCTTCATCTTGGTCAGGACGCAACAAGAGTGGTTTCCCCTTTTTGTTGACGGGGTATGTGTAAACTCCAACCAAGAAGTATTTGTTGGTACCAGGAGTTTGGTCCTTGCCACCAGTCATCCGACCAGACATGTCCAAGCTCAAAGTGAAGCTTTCAGGATGACAGACTCGGCGATGTGCTCGACTGCGACCTTGAGAACGTACACAGTGGCTGCAATCTCGACGGGCCGGCATGTGGTCCTGCATGTAGTGTTGCTTCCATTGTTGAAGGGCAACATTTCCAATTGCAGCGACACCAACAGGTCGGACATCGTCATCGGCGTAAACAACGCCAGTAGGATCTTCAGGTCCTTCACGTGGAGGCGCTTCACGGCGAATCCATCTGCTGATTGCTTCAGCAACTGCAGCCTTCAAACCAGGTGCCCAAGCCGCCCAAGTTTTTGACATAGCACATCTTTCTTTCACGCTGAGTTCTGGTAGCGGAGCAACTTCAGGTTCAGCTCCACGACCTCGCACATCTTGTAGCTGCATCATCTCATTCATGTTGATCAAGGCCAAAGTGGTTGGCTTTCGTTTTGGGTGTCCAAAAGGCCCTTGATCAAAGGAGATCAGCTTGGCGTTGTAGGCTTCTTGGAAGCTTTTCCATTCCTGAGTTCTCCACATTGAAAAGTACTGGTGCTCATCCACATCCTCCTTCTTGCGGTATTCCGCTGGGTCTTGGGGTTGTTCACAAAGAAATGCAGTTTGAGCTTGTTCTTTTGGACGCACTTCTTCGCAGAGGATGTACATCAGCATCAACCGGAGCCACAGAATTGAGTCATTGGTGACCAATTCAGCTTGTTGTGGAGTCAATGATGGCAAACCATATGGGTGATCTTCTGTTCGAAGAATTGGTGGACCATCATCTTTTTGAAACCTGAGAGCACTTGTTGTTCTGCATGGAGGGCCTCCAAGTAGAGCTTTGACACGTTTGCTGGCGCACAAGGAAAGCAAAAACGCAAAGGTTGTTTCATCCAAAGCATTTGAAGGTGTTGAGGCTTCCAAGTCCACGCACAGCACCTCAGTGTGCTCATTTGACAAACGCCGCTCCCAGTAAGAAGCATCAGGTCCACTGTACATGTGGATGATCACATTCTTTGCCATCATGAGTCTTTTTCGCTTTCTGCGATTCCATGGAAGGTTCAAGCCGATGTTGGGGTCCGTGAGCACTGAGAGATCTGGGACCAGCTTCAACGCCAAATCTTCAGGCAGAGTCGGCATGACCTCCTTGAGCTTGACAAGCATCGCCATTTCAATGCTCATGTTGTTGCCAAGACCGGCAGCCCCTCTTGTCAAGATCGACTTCAAGGTTATCTTTTTCAGCTCTTGTTGAATTTGATGCTGTTCCAACACCGTCAGCAGCTTTGCTCCAAATTCATGAGCAACGTAGGGACATCCATTGTGAAGTTCCACATCGACCTTGTCTCCAGCTTTTGTGTAGAGATGGCACATGTGGTCTTTCCACACCAAGTTGTAGTTGAGCTCGCTCAAGCATCCCATTGGAACGATCCAAGAGGTATTTTCAGGCCGAAGGAGAGGGTCGGAAAGCAAAACTTTGGTGCCAGGCTTCAAACGGAGGCTTTCTGTGACACCATCGGCCAACATCACCTGAGTTCTTGTGCCCGACTGCCATTCTTCTTCTGAAGCTGCAGGACGTAGGCCATGTGTTGCACCAGAGTCCAGCAGCAACACCATTTGAGCATGAGACTCCAACTTTGACAGTCGCATCACCTTCAGGTTGGGCATACGCAAAGACTTCAGCAACTGAGTGGCTTCTGCCAACAGTTCAGTGGTCGCAGGAGTGGCAGCTGGAGCTCCCCCCTTATCCACCTCCGAGGTTGCACTAGATGAAGTCCCAAGGGAGTTACTCTCAGCACCCAGTCCTGGACCATCAGCGCTTGTACTGGAGGAAGTTTGATCAGTTGTTGAGCTTGCAACTCCACCATCTTGACCTTTTCCAACTGAAGCTTGCTTGACAGCCGCTTTGTTGTTTGCTGCAGCTGCATTTTGATTTCCACGTCCTCCCCCCAAACCAGATTCATTGGACGAAGGTTTGTTTCCAGAACCCTTGACGCGGCATTCTGACCTTCTGTGTTCCTTGGAGCCGCATATCCAGCATCTACTGCCTTTGTCCTCTATGTTGTCCCAACTGTGAGACCACTTGCAGTTTTTGCCAGCCTTGCATCCACCATCACTCTTGAAAAACTTGCATGGTTGCTCCGACATAGGAGTTGAGTTGCCCTTGCCGGACTTGTTGCCATAGTTTCCAGGAGTGCCAGGCTTTTGAGGTGAGTTTGATGCTTCGGCATCCATTTGCTTGAGTCTCACCGGTGTGCTCGCACTTGTAGACGTTGTAGAAGAGGACTTCAGCAAGCTCAAAGTTTCTGCCTCAGCCAACAAACACTGACTGAAGCTCCAAATTGACTGCTCCGTAGGACGTTGATCCAGTGCAAGTTGTTGCCGGCTTGTGGAAAGCCTGAACGCTGCTTGGGAGTCTTCCTTGGCGATCTGGACAACCGCAGCTTCAAGTGCTTTTATCAACAGCACTCCATCGGGCAAACTTGCATCCACCTCCCTGGCCCTTGCAAAGTATCGCCGCCATGTTCTCAAAGAAGAAGCCAATTCCTGCATCGAAGATGCCTTTTGCAGTGAGGTCAATTGCCCCAAGAGGATTGCCTTTTCACCTGGTCCTCCTGGTTGATGCCGCACGTAGAGGCGGAACAGAATCGCCGTACTGGTCAAATCTCGATCCACCACCAGCTCCCGTTGCTGCTCATCGCCCACTGCTTTGAGCAAAAGTGTGACACCCCTCTGCTCCGTTCTGATGAAGCAGCTTGCCATCAGTTCATCAGGAAGACGAGGACAAAGTTGAACACGTTGTAGAGGAGATAGTCCCTTCCATTCCATGTAGAAGGCATGAGCTTGTCTCACCGTTGCATCCCACCATCTTCCAGCGACATGAGACAAATCCTTCATGATGGGACCACAAAGACAAAGCCAATCTCCAAACTCCAACGGCGATGCGCCATTCGGCAACGTCGGCAGTTCAGCTTTTCCACCACTTCCACCTCCAGACGCTTCCCATGATGCCGGCATTGGTGCAACACCCATAGTTCCTCCACCATGAAGACGTCCGTCACGAAGAAGACCATGTAGTTCAGCGCCACCATGGAGTCGTTCATCTCGAGGAAGACCATGAAGTTGTTCAGCCGCACCACCATGCAAAGCCCGACCATGTCCAGGTAGATCTCCAAGCACAGTGCCATGCAAAGCCCGACCATGATGAGCTCCTCCATCTCCAATCGCAACTCCACGTAGAGCATCATCTCCAAGCACCGTGCCATGCAGAGCCCGATCTTGTTGAGCACCTTCACCATGCACAGCGCCACGAAGAGCCCGACCTTGTTGAGCAGCATCACCAAGCACCTGCGAAGCCCGATCACCACCTTGAAGACCATCATAGGACTGCGGAGCTCGACCTTGTTGTGCATCTTCACCACTTCCAGGAAGCAAATGACGTAGATCTTTTCCATGCGCGTTGCCAGCACCCCCGGACGGATTCCAATATGCAGATTCAGTCAGAGTTGATGGAACAGCTACCCTATCCAGTGCAACTTTCAAAGACCGAACCTCCCTTTCCAACCATGCTTGTTTTGCCTCTTGAGGAGAAAGAATTGCATCATTCCCTTTTTCATCATGAGGTTTCCATTGAACATCACCGTTTCTCACACGCGGTTTTGATTCGCATGTATCATACAGTCCATCATCAAAACTGGTGCCCACACGCTGACTACCCCCAACCTGCTCATTCTCAACGACTGGCAAAGGTGGCACAGGAGGCAAACAGCTGACACTTGCAGTTGGCGGTGGACCATCCGGCACACGAGTACCATTTGGTGTGAATTTCAGTGAATCCCTTTTGGTTTTTCTCTCAGGACTAACTGCAACTTCACGAACAGCACCACGAGGTGTTCTGCTACCATTTCTCACATGACGGTCATGTTTTTGTGAATCACTAGCCGACCCACTTCCAATCCCGTCTATTCTTGACCATGGTGAAGAACCAGCCCCCGAAGACTTTTCCAGTTTCTCCTTGAGAGCCGCTACTTCATTTTGTAGCTTCGAATTTTGTTGACGTAGAAAATCAACCATTTCTACTTCCAAAGCTCTTTGCAAACCACTTTCCTCACCCGTAGCAAGAGTTTCAGGTTCCCCATTGGTTCCAGTAGCCACAGTTGGCAATTTTCCCTCAGTCTTCAACACGCGGATCCCCACCTCGGTCTCATCCATCGGCATCACACCAGCCGAAGCACTTCCTCGACCTTTTCCAGTAGGGTTGCCATCCACGTTGGACTGAATCGCCAATTCAGGACTGCTAAAACTTCCAGCTAGAACTTCTTCTTCTTGCGCAGGCAATTCCTTAGGTCTTGCTGCATCTAACCTGCATTGGTCCTTGGCCTTCTCGGAGTAGAAAGGATTCACGTCCAATCCACCTGGGCCGCTTCGATCCCCAACAGGCACTGAATGGGATCTAGAACCACCAACTTCCATGGCTATTTCAAAAGCCCAGAGTAGACGCAAGGGTTGGGCTCATAACCCTCGACAACGACAAAGCCCGTGCCTGTTTTCCAAACCAAAATGCCTGCGGTAATACAGGTGCACTTCTGTGATTTGTGCGTGTCATCCATCGCACCTGACAGAACTGTAATCAGAGCTACATATTGGCTACGTACAACACAAGTGTACCAACAAAATCACGCGCGGAGTACTCACACACACAGATATACATACATACATATATATATAATATCATACGCGCATGTATTTACACGCGCACACACACACATATATATATATGAAACATGCATGTATATAATTAAATACAGATAAATACACACACACATATATATGAATATATAAACACATATTTGAATATATATATATATATGTATATATTTGAATGTGAATGCATATATATATATGTATGTAAATGAATACGTCTACATATATATTGAAATATTTGAATATATATATATACACAGACATATATATATAAATAGAAATCTTTATTTATGAACATATTTACGTATATATATTTATATATATATACATATTTAAAAAATATTCATATGAAAATAAAAACATGTATAATTGAGTATACGAATATATATAAATATGTTTGAATATTTTTGCATATATATATAAATATATATTTAAATTTGAATATTATTATAGTTATATATATATATATATTTGCAGATATGAATGAATATATATATATATACATATGTATATATGAATATAAATACATATATATGAATATAAAGACGCACATATATTTTTTTTTTGGCTTGAAGCATGTATACCATGTAAATAAATACATTTGAACATATACATATATATATAAATGTAAATGATCATATATATATATATATGTATATATAGAGATATGTGAATATATATAAATATATATAGATATATAAATGAATTTAAATATATATATATATACATAAAAAATATATGTGAATATACATATATATATATTAATATGAATATATATGTGAATATATATATATGAATATATAAATGGATAAATTCACATATATATATGTATGTATGAATACATATATTTATACACACATTTAAATAAATATATATATATGAATATTTTTCCTTTCATATGAAAATATACACAAATATATTTAGATAAATAAAAAACAATATATATATATATTTGAGACAATAAATACATACATACACACATGTATATATATACACATATAAATATGTATATATATATATTTAAATATAGATAGATGACTATATATATATATCTGAACATATATATATATACACATAGATGAGTATATATATATATATGAATTGATGCATATTGAACAAATATATATATATATATATAGATCTTTACATATATATATATCAGAACATACATATATATATGTATATATATATATCTACATGCATATACATAGACGAATATATATATATATGAACATATGTGAATATATATATATATATACATATGTATATATGTACAAATGTATATATATATATATGAATATATATATAGATACATATGTTGACACATGTATATATATATGAATATATATACATACATACATATATATATATATATATTCATTTGAACATATATACACATAGATACATGAATATATATATATATATAAATATACATATATATATATATGAATAAAAATACATCTGGAAAAATGAATATATATTTACATATATACATACATATATATATATATTTGAATATATTATATACATATATATTTGAAAATATATATCTATATATTTGAATATATATACATCTAATATGAATATATTCATATGAATATTTGTATATATATGCATATATCTATATATATATATGAATATATGAATATATATATATAAGAATATATATACATTTAAATATGAATATATTTATATGAATATATATATATATTATATGAATATATATATATATATACATATACATTTGAAGAGATATACATATATATATATGGTCCCGTGTCCCGTGTTCCCCCCCCCCCCCCATGGGATGGGGGGGGGGGTATGATGCCCCTGTGGGGGTTATATACATACATACAGACCGACCTACCTACCTACAGACTACGACATACATACATACATTACATACAGGATACCCAGGACAAAGGACATGACACAGAAAGGACAGAAAGAAACATAAGAAACAAATAAACAGGAACATAATACATACAAAAATACAAAATGAGTAAGGAAAGAAACATAATGAACAGGAAAGATAAAGGAATACATACATACATAGATACATACATTACAACATACATACATACACACACACACATACATACATACATACAGACATACATACATACATACATACATACCACATACCAAACATACCAACATTACCAACATACCAACATACCACTACCACCACCACAGGCCACAGGGGGGGGGGGACCAGAAGAACCAGACGATACTGTCCACCCATACCCATTGGTGGGGGGGGGGAGGGGGGGTGGCCAACGCTGCACCATATATATATATATATTTCTTGTTATATACACACATATACGCATGCAATAGCAATATCATACCCCTACGCTCTGGCTCAGAAGTCCCGAGGCGGCCATCGCGGCCGCGGCGGAAGAGGAGGGATGGGAACCAGACGCCAGCGCCCAAGGCACCGAGGAATCCACAGAGATGGAGAAGGTGAACTACTGAGATATCTGAGATGTTGAAATTGAATGAAACTGAATCAATGTTGGTCAGCTCATACTTGAAATCTTTCAAAACTCAATAAATCAAGTCCGCTTATGTTTTTTTAATGTTATGAAATTTCGCAATCAGACTTGTAAATAAAACTGTCCGACATTGTTTAACATAACTTTTCTGATTTTATTCGGTCTTTCTGGTCTGTGTGTTTCACATTTGCGTGTGATGTGTGAGAAGAGGAGTCGACTGAGGCAGAGCTTCCTGCACCCCATGGGAGACAAGGGCAATGTCTCTGCAGGCTGACGTGGCACTGGGAAACGGGCAAAACAGTGGCATGGAAGTGAGAAAGCGCGCTTTGTGTTTTTGTGGGGGGAACCGTGCAAAGACCGCGGATTCTCTTTTTGAAGATGAAGAATTGTTGGGTAGTTGCTAACCCTTGAATCCAGAAATGGAAAATTAATGAAAATTATGGAAATGTGGAAGCACCTGAAATCATTTCAGGAGCTTGGTGCTTTTCTTTCCCCATCGGAACCCTCATGGCCGAGGGCTGGCAGCCTATCGTGCAAAGGGCTTGGCAACGTTGCAAGCCATGGAGATGCACGTCGCTGGGCAAAATCATGGCGAATGATGAACATCTGCAAAAATGGGGACTTAACTTGGAGTCCACCAGCAAAATGAAAGTGCCATTGTTCTTCCATGTGAAGTGAAAGTGTCCCGTGCAGTCACGAATATATATATATATAAATATATATATATATGGGGTTACACATGTTTTTTCCCTGATAGTAAATAGCCAACCATGACAGCATATATATGCATAATTATGCATATATAATGATAATAAATGCGAACAACATGCAACATATCCCGCAACTCAACTTGCAGTTTGACGAGGACCGGCCGCTGGCAGAGCCGCGGAGAGACAGCGGTCACGATGCAGGCGACGGGCCATAGGGGCTGAAGGTGCGAATCTGACCAAGGGATTCTGCCTCAAAAATCGCATAACCATGGAAAAATCAAATTGAAACCATGGAAAAATTGAGTGACAGCACCGAAACATCGACTAAAACCGCGGAAAAATCGATTAGAACTGACCATGGAAAAATCGATGAACAGTGCAAAGAGAAATGTTAGCTCCCAAATTCAACACATTGGGAAATTACATATTTTAGCTCCAAAATATAGCAAATAGCAAGGAAAAGTGCACCAGATCGAAAAACAAACAAAAATCGCCAAGAAAAATAAAACACATCAAAAAAACATCTGCACCGTTGTCAGGAGAAAAAATGCCAAGAAGAGGAGGATCACTGAACATCCTTTTTCTTCCACTTGCCCAGCTTGCCCTTTATTATTTTCCATGATTGGTAAATTATTTATTTCGGCAAAACCATTTCAACCAGTTGTTGACTTGGCCATTCCAGTCCACTAGGCCACTACGCTCTCTGATACAAAGACAGAGCAGTGAAAAATGAGTCGGTGGCCATGTTGTACAACCGGAGGGTAGGGACTAGTAAGGACTTGCGAATTCTCCTTTATTTGATGCCGGAATCAGTTGACTCCCAACTCAGCTTCAATCCCAACTAATATAGAGTTTGAATCCAAATTGATGTCATCACTTATAAGTAACTTAGGAGTAACTTATGATATTCAATGTTTAACTTATCAAGACTGGATTATATATACATATATATATATATATATACAGATATATATATATCTATCTATCTATCTATCTATCTATCTATATATATATATCTATATATATGATATATACATATACATCATGAATCTGGAGGATCCCCACCTCAAATCCGGGCATTCCGCCGATGTTCATCGGCGCAGGTTTGTCTGCCTATCGCGCCCATGGCTTGGCAACCTTACAGGCCATGGAGGCGCGGGTTGTTCCCATAGTTTGCCCTACTTGGTGGCTCATCCCACGGCTCGTAAGTGGTTTATAACCCCAGTGATTGATATGGATTAACCCTACACAAATCCCATTTATAACTGGGGTGAACTAACCCACTTACGATTCGTGGGATGAGCCACCAAGTATGAAAACATGCTGTAGATGCTGTAGGTAGGTTTGGGTATCACTGTATCACCATTTTTGGGGTTCAAAGCAACATGCTGGATTGTGTAAAAAAAATCTGGTCCTGATTTTTTTTGGGAAGGCTTGACTCTTTTATGGGAGCCGGAGAAGAAAAACATGCCATGGAAATCCCAACATAGCCAGGCGTCTGGGAATGGGCAGATGTGGCCGACCACCCAGGTCTACACCAGTGGGGCATCTCAGGGGAGGTGAAGATCCAGTGAACAACAATGAGCAACAACGAAAAAATGGGGAATTCATGGAAATCCACCTCAAGGATTCCACTTTTTCAAGGCCACTTGGATCCTTCAAGTTCCCAACTGCCTACCCCGAAAGGTGATCGCAAACAATCTTCAGCAATCAGGGTTTCAAAAAAACCAATGGAACATCTCCTAATTATCTATCAGAATCTATCATGTACCGTACCTATCAAAAACGGTGAATTTTCCCTCCGGCCGGGGTCCCGTGGCCCCGTGTCAAGGTCCTGGCTGGTACGGCGGGTCAGAGGCCGACAGAGCTGCTGTCCGAACACACGAGAATCTGGAACGATGAATTTAAGCAACAAAATATGGACACTACTAACATGGTGTTAACCAAAAGATAGAATCTTCCACCAGCTGAAACTGCAGCCCCCAATTTTTTTTCAGGGCCGGGATGGTGGCTGAAATGGCCATTGAAATGGCCATCCCCCACAGCGGAATCAATCTGGGGACCTTGATTTTGCGGGAACATTGTTGTCAGCTGGAGGGTTGGGCTCAGTGAATGTACCCAATTCTGGTTGATCCAAGTAGAGATAAGTGCAAATCCCATTTCACCCAGGTTGAGCTAAGGATATCATTATGACATTTGTAGAGCCATTTTCGCTGGTTTTCAGAGAGAGAATTGCAGGGAAGCCACGGTTTTCGCCATCCGTAGCACTTCTGATGGACAAACGATGCCCCCATTTGGGCGGGGCCAATCCCTCATAATGTGGCAGGTCCTTAAGGGGTAACATCAGGTACTTGTCATAGATCATGTGGTTTGTCCCATTACTGGCTGATGTTTGCGCTCAACAGCTCAACTTACACCAGTGCAGTACGTTGATTGTGAATTCTCGCTAAAAGGTGTCCTTTGACTTTCAAGGTATATAGGCAAATTTTCTTTTGGGCTGTGCGCATGTACAACGTATACTGTTATATCTGATAACTGATAACTTACAACCCCCACGCACAGAATATACAGATATGCAGATATATGCAGATATATACAGATATATGCAGATATATACAGATAGATACAGATAGATACAGATAGATATAGATAGATATAGAAATAGATAGATAATGCATAGATAGATAGATAGATAGATTAGATTAGATTGGATTGGATTAGATTAGATTAGATTGCATAGATTAGATTCGAAACAATAGATATAGATATATATATAGATAGATAGATAGATAGATAGATCAGATAGATAGATAGATAGATAGATAGATAGATAGATAGATAGACAGATAGATAGATAGATAGATAGATAGATCAGATAGATCAGATAGATCAGATAGATCAGATAGATAGATAGATAGATAGATAGAGAGAGAGAGACAGACAGACAGACGGACGGACGGACGGACGGACAGACAGACAGACAGACAGACAAGACAAGACAAGACAAGATTAGATTAGATTAGATTCGATTAGATTAGATAGATAGATAGACAGACAGATAGATAGATCGATAGATAGATAAGATTAGATAAGATTAGATTAGATTTGGTTTGATTTGATTGATTGATAGATGGATTAGATGGATGGATGGATGGATGGATGGATGGATGGATGGACGGACGGACGGACGGACGGACGGACGGACGGATGGATGGATGGATGGATGATAGATGGATGGATGGATGGATAGATAGATAGATTACATAGATTAGATTAGAAAACACAGATAGATAGATATATTTTAATTTATACCATACTGCAAGCGTATTGGCAGGTCACGCCTCCATCCAAATCTCTTTGGGGCCCCCGAAAAACATGTAGAGAGCTCTGCTGTTTTCCAGGCTGGAGATCTCTCCATCGAATCAAATCCCATTGTGGATGGCTCCATTCCTAATTCGGGGTGTATCATTGGGTATGTCACTCCCTAAAAACGGGGCGATTTACCTGACTCTCCAAAGACTATGGCCTGATGGATCCTACATTCATGTTAACCCCAGATTAATCACCCCAAACAAATGATCAACAGCCCATGTTTCTTTCAAAATCCCGGGGTTGAAACAGAATGAGATCAACTCTCGCATTTTGGGGTGCCCTTCGTGCAGACCCCAAAAGTGTAGGGCAAATCATCTGAAATGGGGCCATTTTCCATAGCAAACTGTTCAACTGCAGAAACTACCCAGAGATCCCAGAGGGTAATTCCCACTGTGTCCATGTTTGTTGGTGAAATCTCCCTTCAATTCCCATGAAACCAGGGCTGAAACCACCATGACATCTCCAATGTTACACCAGGCGCCCACCTTCTATGCAGCTGAATGGATGCCCCCTCCCGGTACCGTTTTGGTGCCCGCGGGCATGGCGCAGGCATTGGGACATTGATGGTGGTCCACAAAAGCGGGGAGTTGACGACCACCGTGACGATGTTTAAACATGTTGAAAATTCAGGATTTTCACATGGTATGATAGTAAACACTGATATATCTAAGTTTAACCATTGGTATGATTTATATTTTTATGTTTAAACAACTGTTTTTAGATATACTTAGATTTTCACCAATGGTTCGCCAGTGGGAGCAACTCACCATCCAGGATGTTCATGGTTGATGATTCCACACTCAACTGCGGCCATTAGAAGCCTGGCTGCGGTCAGCTGCATGGTCCAGGTTCCATGGAAAACAGGAGGATGCAGTCCGCATTGGAATTTCTGCATGGGTATAAGGGCATGTCTTGCAGATATGGTTGAATGGACCTGACACTTATGTGTAGTTTCAAGCCCATTTGCAGTGCATTTGGTGGGGCCCCATCGTGTCAGGTTTTTTTTTCCTCCTAGGCTCTTTAGCTCCGCAAGAACTTGGGAAGGAACCCAAAGATGACCCGAATTTCCGAATAATTCATCAGGGCATAAAACATGGGCTTATCAAGCTTATGAAAACCACCATTGAGCACACACCAAGCACTAGGTTTTGGGTGTCACCTCGGCTCGGGGGGTGGAATCCCCATGGTATGGAATATGAACATATAGAAAAAGGTAGAGAATCATAGAATCTCCCCAATTTTTTTTTTGGATAGTTACCCCTAATGTTACCCATAAAATCAGGCCCTGATGGCTTTCTCGGAACTCGTAGTCCAACATCCCCCATGCCCCGAGCGTCGTTTTCGCCATCGCCATGGAGATGGTTTTGGATCTGGGTGCTGCTGGCCCAAAGATCTGGCGGCGCGCCCAACATGGATGAGCTTCCCGGTGGGTCGATCGGGGTTTTCTGATGAGTCGATGGGGCTTTCCTGCAAGATTTCCTACCTGTCTGGGATTGGGTCAGATTGGAAAAAGTGTCCAGATGCAACTGCGGAATGTAACTGAAGGGGGTGAAAGAGATGGGAGTTGTCAGTGGAATGAACATGAGCCCAGCTTTTCCCGTCACACGCATGGCATCAGTTCAGTCCCAAATATGCTGGTGTTTCTGAGGATTACATTGCATGTCCAAAGAAAACAAAAATCTGCAAACAGATAGAGAGAGAGGATGCGACACCTTGGTTTGCCTCAAAGCTTCTACCCACTGCTAGACCTTTCCCATACCTTTCCCCCACGGCGCAGCACGAGGCTGGCCAAAGATGTGCTGCCAGATAAGAACGAAGATGCCTGGACCACCTCCAGTCGCTTCAAGCTGGATTTGGTGGAACCTTGCTGGCCTTCCATTTACCCTCTGGTAGACTAACAGTTTGCTATTGAAAATGGCCATTTATAGTTGATTTTCCCATTAAAAAATGTGATTTTCCATAGGCATGTTAGTTTACCAGAGGGTATATAGGTCATTGTCCATTGCCGCGTTTGAAAAAAAGTGCCCACTTGGGCATGGATACACCAGCTACCCCGACGACCAAGGAGATGTTCGGCAACAACTCGGAGGACAAGACTTACTTTCCTTCCGTTGCTATCTGGCATTGTTATTGATGTGGTGGTGTAAAGATGAGGACGCAGATAAAGATGTCAATTGGTAATTGCTATTCCAAGTGCTACTACTATTCCTCTTCTTCCTCTTCTTCTTATTCTTCCTTTTCTTTCTTTACTATTACTATCTTCATCACTTTTTAGTCAGTTTTCTCTATCATCCATTGCCACTTCTGTCACCAGGAGGTGATTCTGGAGGTGGGTGCCCACCTGGGCCACTGCACCCGCGTCCTCTCACGCCTCTTTCAGACCGTGCTGGCACTGGAGCACTCGCCCCACGTGCTGAAGCAGAATGCCCTGCGCAACGCCGACCTGAAAAACGTGGCGCCCTGGGACTGAGTTCCGGCCGTGGGATGGGTTGGGCAGGTACCTTAAAGGCGACCATGGAGGAAACAGCCAGGCGAATTTCTGGCTGTTTGAGGAACACAAAAAAAACATGACATGGGGATGGAGTTGCGGAAGATGATCTGAATGATCTGATGATTTCTTTTACTTTTCTGATTAGATGCTTGATCCGCCTAAAGGGGAAGCTGTTAGGAATATGTGATATTTTCTGGCCATGACACACAGATGAGCAAATCCAAGTTGGACCTGGCATGGCATGGTAGTGTGGGTGGGTTGGTCTTTTGTTTGAAGTGTTTGGTTGGTTTGTGTCTGGAATGGTTGAGTTTTTCTTCAAGTACATTCGTCAACGGGTTCTCGTCATTTGTATGCCTTTTCTCTCCTGCGAGCATCCAGTGGATCCAGTGGCCAGATCGTTTAACAAAGTCATCAGCTCGTTCATGTTCCCCCAAACTCAAATTTAAATCACAAATGATGACAACTGATGATAAATGATGATACCATTTACCATGTGTACATCAGATACATGGATGATATCAGGATTTTCCCATTCATATCAATTAATCATAAGGCAATCTATCAGGATTCCTTGGAATAACTCCCAGGTCTACCTGCAATTTCACAGCGTCCTGGATGATTGGAACCTTTTTGGCCACAACAAAATCCACGTGGTCTTTATTGATGCAGCCCACGACTATGCCAGCGTCAAGAGCGATTTGGACCGGGCCCTGGCCTTGCCTTACGCGCCTGGGTTGGCTCAGAAATCATGGAATTTCAACCGCTTTTTGATCTTTTTGCGAATTCCAAGATTTTTTTTCCAGAATTTTAGGTGTTCCGATCTTTGGCCAGGTAACATCGGTGAAAATTTTCGAAGGGGGGAGACGCTTTGGAAAGTGCATGTTGCAGGTTAGAGGAAATGGTGCCAAGCAAGGGGAACCAGGCCTGAATTCGGTTATTTCAGATTGTCACATTCATGTCCATGAGAGTGTTTGAACAAACAAGTTGATGCCATACCTCCGAATGACCCCTGGACACTGCCTCACTCTTTGCGGACATTTTCCATATTTTTCCATGATATTGTGTTGCTTACATTCATTTCAGCTACACCTAAAACAATCCCTGATAAGGCCATATGCTTGAGACATTTCCCCTGCCATAGACATTGCTCTTGTTTGGTCCCCATCATTCCCCGAATCTCAGCAACCAGCATTCCTTCGGTTCAATCCCCACTTTTGCAGGTCAACCGGGTTTTTACCCTGCTTCAATCCTGTAATTTTTCTGGAAATGCCGGAAAAGCCATGGGAAATCCCACATGGTTTTTCTCATTGTTTCACCATTTTTTCCCAGATCTTCACCATTTTTCACCATTTTTCATGGTAAAGACCTGGCCTATCCTGGCCTTTCCCAAGGTGCACAGCATCGTCCTGGACGACTACGGCACCCGCGTGGGCGTCCACCGGGCCGTGGACGAGGCGCTGCAGCGCGGCCAGGCCACGCTGCGGCGCTACGTGGGACGGGCGCCGCCCTGGAGCTACGATGGGATCACGAAGATCGGGGACTGGGAAGGTGCGGAGATGGGAGATATCCATGGGAAAAATTGGGGGGAAACAATGGGATTTTTAATGTTGGAGGGCTATTATACTATAGATATTCTAAGATTTTAAGTTTTTTTTTGGATAAGGTTTAATTTGTTTTTGTTTGGATTCCTGCTTTTCTGTTCCTGCTTCTATGCTTTTGTGATTTTCTGCTTTAGGCGATTGTGGATGATTATTGTATGATTATGGATGATTGTGGATGATTAGGGACGATTATGGATGATTATAGATGATTCTGGATGAGATTGTTATTGATTTTATGGGGATATGAAACGATTTGTGGGATAGCCTTTGGCAATTGGACAGAATTCGAGGCTCTGTGGTCTTGCTGAAATCTCGCAAGGAGTGATGAGTTATCGCCAAATTCATGTTTTTTTGACAAATTGTCATTCCCATGAAATCAGCTCAGAGCCTCAGAGCCTCAGAGCCTCAGAGCCTCAGAGTTCAGTTGGTTTTTAAAGAGTTCCCGTTCTTGGAACATGCATGATCCATCATGATCCCTACCCTCTGGTAAACTAACATAACTATGGAAAAACACCATTCTTAATGGGAACATCCACTATAAATGGCCATGTTCAATAGCAAACTGTTAGTCATTACCAGAGGGTATTTCCCAATCCCTTCCAACAACGTCCAGCATCCACCTGTGGAATCCTATGGATGGATATGACCAGGCGTGGTGTTAGAGCCCACCTCCTTCATGGCTGCGCGGCGAGAGGCTGGCAAGGCCCAACGCTTAGAGGATGCGCTGCTGGAGACGTCTTGGGTGGTGTTTCCTGCAGGGGTGCCGCAGCTGCAGGGGAAGCATGGGATCTTTTTGGGGAAGAATGAGAAATATGACCACATGACCTGGGTGTTGGGGGATGTTGGGGGAATTTTTGGGATTCTGCTTAGATTTTTAGAGGGTGTATCATTAGCTGGATGTAGTTGGATGATAAAATCCCTCTGAGAGTGTGCCAGGACCATATGCTTTCACCGGATCACTCAGCCGAGGTGTTCTCATCAGGGTACTTCGTGCCACACGGCCACATTGACTTGAGCAGACCTCACCTGGGAACCAGTTCCTATGGCCCCTTAGAGTGGAGACAGGCCGGGCAGTGGCATGGTTGATGCGGGTGCGACCCTCACAGAATTTTGGGTGAATCGTTTTGCAACATTTGCCTTGTCAGTTTCTGTGGTTCTCACGCAGCCTAAAGTTCTGGGGCAATTTTGGAAGAAAAAACGCCAAAGGTAAAGCACCTCATCCCTTGTTAATATTAATGTTATATGATTTCACGACCACGGGATTAAAGAGTAAACACATAACCCATTTTCATCCCTTTTTAAGTATTTCGGCTTCAGCTGAATGTCCTGCTCCCAGTGCAGGGTTTTCCACGGAAATCCTGTCTGCGGAGCTTGTCGCGCTGCAGGGCGCGTTTGGGGAATTCTCAAATCGGGAAAGCTCCCTGCTGCTGAGGAGGAAAAGGTTACTCTTCTCCTGCGTGGTGTAGCGGGAGAGCTTTCAGACCTCCTGGAAGGCGCCCTCCCTGGGAGAGCGCCCACACCGCCTCTGGAAGAGGCAGATCAGGGGGGAACACCGGCCCAGACCCCCGGGCCTAAAGGAGGTACCAAAGTCAAGACAGAAGACCCTTCTCCACAGAGCTGTTATTCCTACTCAGAGGAAGCTGAGGAGGAAGAACCTGTTCAAGAATCACCGGAAGAGGGCACAGCACCCGAGAGAAAAGAGGAGGGGCAGGCAGCGTCTCCTGGAGGGCCCAAGGTCACACAGAAGGAAACAACGAAAGAGGAGAAACCCGACAAAAGTCTAGAAGTCCAGACGCCTCCCAGGAAGCTTCATCCCAATTTCCGCCCAGATTATCTCACCAGGAGGTTGGGTTTAGCCCCCTGCGGGAAGGCATCGGCTTCAAAGGAGAGAGGTTCCAGAGCAACTCCCAAGGAATCTTCGGGAGCTGAATCCGCATCTCGTCACGGCAGAGCGGACAGAAGAGAGAGGAGTCCCAGTTACAGACGCACGGGACGTGGCAGGCCCGTCTCACCGGATCGGCCGCCTTTGCCTAGGAGGCCGCACGTCACGAAAGAGCATTCCAAGGCAAGAAAGAAGGCAAAGAAAAAGAACAAAGGAGTCAAACGCAGGCGGAGAGGCCAGGAATTCCGCGCCTGGACAGGCAACAAGAGGCCTAGGTCAGACCGTAGGTGGTAAGGATGCCACCCAAAGCCCGGGCCAAGGCGAAAGCCAAGACCAGAGCAGGGGTTCTCCGGCGGCCGGCAGCCGCTGCACCCAGGAGGAGGCTGAGGAGGCCAGCCGGGAGGGACGAGATCTCTCCCTGGGACCAGGGCCTCGAGGTGGCCCTGTCCACCTTGGACCCTCTAGTTTTGGGACCAGGTTGCTCTTTGGTTGTCACGGAGGGCAACTACTTTGGAGCGAAGGTGAAATTGGCAGCCAAAGTCGTTCGCTTAGAGGTGGAGCAAGGAGAGCTTTGGATCCACCTCAAAGCACAGGGGACAGACAGCGAAGACTTGCTGAAAGTCACCACAGCCAATCCCGGGCAGCTGCTCAAGGGGCATGTTTGTCCGGTGGGCTGCAGCCTCCAAGAGGCGGGCGAACACTTCGTCCATTGCCTGCGAGGCCGTCTCTTGAAGGAAGAGGGAGACGAGCCATGGACCAGGAACTTGACTGGAGGCGAAGCCGAAGTTCGGGAAGAAGACGAGCTGGCGGCCCTTCGGAGGAGGGCCCACCTCCTTCGCGAACCAGGAGGTGTCGGGAGTGGGGTTCCTCACAGTCCAGCGCCCCTGGGAGGGGAGATCAACGCGGAGCAGAAGGATCGGAGTCCGGACAAGGACACAAAGAAGAAAAAGAAAAAAGTGAAAAAGAAGGAGAAAGGGACAGCAGAGGGGAGGTACCCCGCTTTGGCAGTTCAGAAAGATCTGACGGGACTCTACGGAGGTACGGGCTTGGACCCGAAAGAAAAGGTGCGGCGTCGGATCCTTGCAAAGGCGCAGAAGTTCATGGCCAGCAAAAAGACAAAGGACGACAACAAGAGTTCGAGCTCGAGTTCATCCAGTTCGACCCCTACAGTGGAGGACCCTCAGGGACTGGAGACGCTGTTCGCCGAGGAGACCAAGATCCGAGCGGTGGCAGAGAGGTTCCCGGGGGTCCTCACCTTGGAACTTGTCAGCACGATGCGGAAATCCCTCCTGACAACCTCGGGCGAGGAGCTGGAGGATCGTGCGGTCCGTCCGACTGCACTCCTGTACTTCCGCACTGTGCTCGCCCGTCGCTCGAGCGGAGCGCAGTACAGGGAGTTACTCAACATCGCGTCAGCGCTGGACTGCCTTCTCAAAGGCAAAGTGGCCGCTGCGACGGATATCTTGTCGCAAAGGCTAAAGGCCCAAGAGGCGGTTTGCAATGGCACGGCTTGGGGAATTGCACAGCGCCTCGAGGTGCCGGCAGCCGACTCCACCTCGTTGGTTGCGAGGTCAGAGCTACAACAAGCCCAACGAGAGGATTATGCAGACGCGAAGGCGAGGTGGAGGACCCAGTCTTCAAGTACCCCGAAAGGAGAGGGCAAGTCCAAGGGGAAAGGCCCCAAAGCAGATCAGAAGGATTCATGGAGAAGGGACGACAAGAGGGAGGATCACCGAGAGAAGAAAGGGAAAGGAGGAGAGAAGAAGGGCTGATCATTGATGAGCTCAAGGAGATGGTGGAGAATTAAACAATGCAATGCAATACTTTCTCCGCGGGAGAGGCAGCGACCGTGCCCCTCCCTGTGGAGAGCGGATTTTTTCAGACCAGTGACCAGGCTAGTTTGAATTGCCTGAGCCACTCAACTACAAGGGAGGTAGGGCCTTTAGAGCCCAGCCAGAAGAGCCCTTGTCCTTTTCCGAATTTGCCTCCCAGTCAGCTTTCGGGAGGAGTGGAGACCGGCACAGTTCCGGGCTCTTACGTGTCACAGGGCGAAGTCCTTGATGGCCGCCAACCAGCCATCGATCAGGTGGCAGAGTTCTTTCCGCGCAAAAAAGATTTTCAGGCCGATTCAGTGGGGCTCAGGGTTCAGGATCTTGGGTGGAGAGTTTTCGAAAGTCTCTTTGAAGTTTCTCCACTCCGTAGCTCGCCCAAGGGTGGGAGGAAGTTGTCCGATCTTTTCCCCCTACCCACTTCTAAGAGCTATTTGGAATCTCTTCTGCCTGACCTGGATGAGCCTGCAGTTTTTTGGATGATGGCACTTTGTTGTTCACTTAACTCGCTATGGGGTGACGCACTTCTTTTTGATGGCCCTGTGGGGGACGTTTCCAAGCAGTGTCTAAAGATCCTCTCCACTGATGTTTCGCGTTTTTCTGCACTGCCTGGGATTTTGGATGAGTTTTCATGGGGTGACTTTTTCGCGACAAGAGGGATTGATTACAAGGGTGATGAAGTAAAAACGGCACGTTCTTTTTGTTGGAATAACATCAGACACGCCCTACCTGCGGAAGTGGGGAGGGTTCCCCTTGAAGAGGTGTGCACTTTGGGGGCACGCCATTATGTGCTTAATTTCGATGCCTATATCAAAGATCAGAGTATGTGGGTTTTGAAGAAGGCCCCAAGGGTGATGGTGTCAGATGCCGACTGGCCCGATGTGTGCCGCGGTCTTCTGCAGACAGGTGTTTGCACTCTGTTACCTTTAGAAGAAGTTTTTGACACTGGCCAAGGCCCGCTGTTGAATGGGTTATTCGGGGTATCTAAAGAAGAATGGGTGGGTGACACGGAGGTGTACCGCCTAATCATGAATTTGATACCCTTGAACAATTTGGCCCACCCACTTCGCGGAGATGTCGAGACTCTGCCTATGTGGTCTCTGATGAACCCCTATTTTTTACAACCAGGGGAAAACCTTCTCATTAGTAGTGAGGACGTGAGGTGTTTCTTTTACACCATGAGCGTACCATGCACATGGTACAAGTATATGGCGTTCAACAAACGTGTCCCTCGAGAGTGTTTGCCAGAACACTTGAGAGACCGGGAGGTCTACCTTGCAGCAAAGGTCCTCCCAATGGGTTTTTTGAACAGCGTTGCATTGGCGCAGCATGTGCATCGTAATCTCACGTTGTGGAGTGGGGAAGATGCGGAACCACAGGAGGAATTGAACCCTCCTGAGAAAGAGATCAGAAAGGACAGGCCGCTTACAGTAGGGAACCCGTCCTGGAGGATTTATTTGGACAACTATGATCTCTTGGAGAAAGTCAAAGCAACAGGCCTGGGCGGCATGGAAGGGACGCTTGCCCCATCCATCCTAGCGCTCCGACAGGAGTATGAACGCTGGGAGGTTCCCCGCAACATGAAGAAGAGTGTCAGCAGACAGCTACGTGCAGAAGTCCAAGGTGCTCAGGTAGACGGAGAGCGCGGGATCGCATATCCCCGTGAGTCAAAGTTGCTCAAGTATCTGGGCGCCGCGCTGTCCATAGTGGAGGCAAACTATGTGACACAGAAGCAGCTTCAGGTGGTCTGTGGAGGACTGGTGTATTTCTCCATGTTCCGGCGGCCGATCTTGGGATGTCTCAACTCCATCTGGAATTTCATTGACGGTTTTGACACGGAGGGAGCCAAGTGGTTCCCTCCGCATTGCAAAGCAGAGGTGCTCAAGGTGCTGGGCCTATTGCCGCTGGCGCGATTGGACTTCCGGGTCCCCTTCCATGAGCAGGTTACATGCAGCGATGCTTCGACCACCGGAGGGGGAATCTGTGCCTCGCATGGGTGCTCTCCGTGGGGTCAGCTTGTAGCGCGCGGGAGTCTCAGAGGTGAGCTCCCTGAGTTAAGACAGGAACACCGGGTACTCACCATCGGACTCTTCGACGGCATTGGAGCCCTGCGAGTCGCTGCAGATTTGCTGGGCCTGCAGATCTTGGGACATGTCAGCGTGGAAGTTGATAAACATGCCGCAAGAGTGGCCGAGTCCCATTTCCCAGAAGTCTGTCAGCTCAACACAGTGCAAGAGGTGGATGATAGTGTGGTTCGGGAGTGGGCACGAACCTACTCTCAGGCGTCGGTAGTCCTGCTCGGTGCAGGGCCGCCGTGTCAAGGTGTTAGTGGGCTGAACCACGATCGCAAGGGGGCACTGAAGGACGAGCGCTCTAGACTGTTCACGCACGTGCCGCGCATCAGGACGCTAGTGCAGCAGCATTTTCCTTGGTGCCAAGTGCACACGCTCATGGAGAGTGTGGCCTCCATGGACACCAGCGACCGCAAAATCATGTCTCAGGATTTCGGCGATGCGGCCTGGAAGTGTGACGCAGGACAGATGACTTGGTGTAGCAGACCAAGGTTATACTGGGTTACCTGGGAGCTCACACCCATGGAGGGGGTATCTCTCCAGTTCCAGGGGGACCCTCGGGAAGTTATTTTGACTGCGGAGCAAGATCTCGAGCTGGTCTGCCAAAAGGGGTGGATCAAGGTTGACCCAAGTCGACCTTTTCCCACCTTTACTACCGCAAGGCCCCGCAAACAGCCAGGGCGGAAGCCAGCTGGTATCAAGCACTGCACCAATGAGGAAGTTCAGCGCTGGGCTGATGACTCCTACCGCTTCCCCCCGTACCAGTACACTAACAACAACCTGTTGGTCAGCAAATCCAATGAATTGCGTCTGCCTAGCATCGAGGAAAAGGAGTTCTTGATGGGATTTCCCATTGGTTATACCATAGGGTCGGTTAGCAAGAAGGACCGCAACACACAGGACCATCTGGATATTCGCCATAGCCTCATTGGTAACTCCTGGTCAGTACCAGTTGTGGCGTGGTTCCTCTCCCAGCTTTTCGGGAGACTGGGTCTGTGCAAGCTGTATACACCCCAAGAATTGATGGACCTTTTGACTCCTAGTGGACAGGTCTTTCTTCAATCCCGTCTCTGGAGGAAACCACTTCGGCCGGTTCCTCCACTGCAACCCACAACCGACAATGGATTAGTGCCCAAGCTGGCCAATCTCATCAGTATCAAGGGAGAGGACATCTTGTTGACCACTCCTTCAAGCCAATTATGCAAATTCCATCGGTTGCGCGCGTCCGTCCCATCCCGGTTGTGGCGCTGGCGGATCGTCACGGGATGGAAATGGAAAGGAAACAAAGAACATATCAATGCTTTGGAATTAAGGGCGGTCCTGACTACCCTGAAATGGCGCATTCAACATCGTGGTCAAGTGGGTCACCGATTTCTCCATTTGGTGGACTCACTTGTGGTCCTACATTCCCTGGCCCGGGGGAGATCCAGCAGCCGGAAGCTGCGCCCGACCTTGGCTCGCATTAACGCTCTCTTACTGTGTAGTTCCTCCCAAGCCCTCTGGGGCTATGTGCACACGGATCAAAACCCTGCCGACAAACCAAGTCGGTGGGGAAAAAAGATCCGCACTAAGTTTAGGAATGCCTAAAAGGATCCTTGAGGCGACTACACAGTCAGAGAGAGCCAGACAGCGACAACGCTTGGGAACATTAAAAGACCTTACAGTTCAACCTGCTACACGCGCCAGATACAGTAAAGCCATTGATGATTTCCTTTCTTTTCTCGCAAGCAACCATCTCGAACTTCCTAAACAACGCAACCGTATGGACGGATTGCTCTGTGACTATCTGGAGCACCTGTGGGCTAGCGGCTCAGGTCGCGCCAAGGCCAGTGACACTCTAGCTGGGCTCCAAGACCATGACCCCAAACTCAAAGGTTGCCTGCCAGGTGCTTGGAGGCTTCTAAAGACCTGGCATGTTAATGAGGTACCCAACAGGGCCCCTCCCTTACCAGCACATGTTCTACATGCAATGGTAGGATGGTCATTTTTCCATCAGCACTTCAGCTTTGGTGTATCCCTTCTGTTGGGGTTTTATGCCATGCTGCGTACCGGAGAGCTATTGGGCCTCCGTGGGCATCACTTGTTATGTGACAGGAAGAGTGCCAAGGTTGTGGTTTCTTTGGGCCTCACAAAGGCTGGTAAACGTCAAGGAGCTGCCGAGTCTTGTGTCGTGGGATATGACATGGTTGTTCAGTTTCTGCGGCAATGGAAAACTTTGATCTCTCCTTCTAAGGGATTTGCATCTAGTCCAGGTCAGTGGAGGTCTTTGTTCAACAAGGCTCTGGATAGTCTTAACCTTACCTCCTTTCAATTTCGACCTTATAGTCTCAGACGCGGTGGTGCAACCTGGTGGTTTGGACGCCATCATTCTTTAGACAAAATTTTGCTGGATGGGCGCTGGCAAGCCCCGCGTACAGCTAGGATCTATTTGAATGAAGGACTCTCTGTGTTAGCTGAGTTGCAACTACCCGCCACCCTTCCCTCTCTTGCCCCGTTTTTGAAGATTTTTTCTCAATTTCGTGCCAATCCCTGCTTTGAAATACTTGAGCCTTCGAGCAAGAAGCCCGAAAGAGCAGGGGGACGTGGAAAAAGGCCCATGAAGAGGCCGAAGGAGCGGAAAGGACGGAAAACATGTTTTCTTTATTTAAGGGCTACCGCCCCTGCCGCTGACACCGGAAGAATGGTCAATGAATGAAACCAAGACTGGATGGAATCAGGCAATGCTGACTGGTGGACAGGAGGGGTTGGCCCAACTCCACTGGGGTATTGTTATTTTCGTTTTTTTTGAAAGTGAGGTCGCGGGTTTGGCTGGACCTACACAAAGAAGAGAAAGTCTCTTTTGAGACATTTTGAGACGAGTCGATCTTTTTATTTTTATTTAACAATCAGGCTACGGAGTGGGTGAAAAAAGGGTGTTGTGTGCCCACTCTTTGATTTCACGACCACGGGATTAAAGAGTAAACACATAACCCATTTTCATCCCTTTTTAAGTATTTCGGCTTCAGCTCCCACTGCCTCCCTCCCTGTCTGGCCCATGAAGAGGCCGAAGGAGCGGAAAGGACGGAAAACATGTTTTCTTTATTTAAGGGCTACCGCCCCTGCCGCTGACACCGGAAGAATGGTCAATGAATGAAACCAAGACTGGATGGAATCAGGCAATGCTGACTGGTGGACAGGAGGGGTTGGCCCAACTCCACTGGGGTATTGTTATTTTCGTTTTTTTGAAAGTGAGGTCGCGGGTTTGGCTGGACCTACACAAAGAAGAGAAAGTCTCTTTTGAGACATTTTGAGACGAGTCGATCTTTTTATTTTTATTTAACAATCAGGCTACGGAGTGGGTGAAAAAAGGGTGTTGTGTGCCCACTCTTTATATATATAATTATATATATATGTTAATATGGTTGTGAGTCAAATTCCATCAGCATTGAATGTAGCGCCATTACTTTTGCAGCGTTCCCGGTCAACCTTCCGGCACGTGGTGCATGGACCACTTTTTGTTAACCGGGATGGTCTGTCGTCTCCGCTGTGCGCTTATATTTCGGCACATGGTATCTAATACACACGCGCAGATATGTTATACCTGCATCTTCCCAGGTCTTAAAACAAATCAGTTTAGCCAAAAACCTACTTTTTTATGTGCTGGCGGTGTTTTTTGTTGCATGCGACGTTTTTTTCCAAAATGTGTGTTTCATAAATGTTTCTGGAAACTTCTTGGCCGCGTGGAGGCATCAAATAACCTTATTTCTTTACCGCATTGAAGAGGATCCAGAACATGACATTTCAATTGCTCTAGCAGCTCAGCATGCGTCACTCACTTCTTGTAATTGTGTACTTTGCCTTTAGCTCTCCAAACAAACATTTCACACGAAATCAACAGAACATGTACCTTTGAAGCAAGGTTAGTAAAATGTCCAAAGCAACAACATGTTTGAGAGCATAATGAGAAATACTTGGAACGAAAGTGTGATTCAGGTGCTCCCTGTCGGGTTCGGAACGAAAGGGCGTAAATTGCCGCCCAAACGGCGTAAATTGCCGCTAAACGGCGTAAATCGAAACAAGGAAATTCATTCAAGTGAGTTATGTCAAGGGTCCATACAATGTCAATGACAATCACTGTAATTATGCATAATGTCGTGGGTGCACACTGAGCAGGCTGTCCAAACAATCGGATGCCAAGAATGGTTTCTGTGAGCGTTTGGAATGTTGCATGCTGAAAGCAGGATCGCTTTGAACCCCATTTGAGCGCAGCAATAACGCTTCACACTCTTTATATATGCAACTTGTTGGAAATCAAGGATAACGTTTTGGTCAACCTGGATTAGACGATGTGGGGGTTGAGGCTGGCATAGTATAGAAAACACTGAAGCGGCGTTTTTTTGTAAACGGAGTTTTTCAGCAATCGAGTGAAAATTTATCAGATTGACGAAACCGAAACGGACAAAATTTTACATAGGTGGAGGATGTAGGTATATGCATATGTCTTGCAGTATATATGGAAGTTGTTCTAAAGGTCCATGTAAGGGTTTTTAATTGCCAAGGCCGCCGGGTTTCAACATGAGATACCGCCAAAGTTTTTTTCTGAGTTCGCGGAAGTACATTATTTTTTGGCGAAAGATTTAGCGAAACATTTAAACATGAGACCCCTGCGAAAGATAAACGTGGGGTTCGCCAAAGATTCGCGAAAGTATTTTTTTGACTCGCGAGAAAATAAATGAATTTAGAACAAAGGCCACACACACAGATATATATACATATATATGTATTTGTATATGCAGTGTAGGTCAGGTAGGCCTCTTCTGACAGATTTTTTCCTACACATCAACGAATTCCATGTACGTGCCATATTGTTTACACGCATACCCTCAGTCAAACATGGCTTGCCGGACAATTCCCCATTTAGTTCGTTCATTTTTCCATTCAAACCTCCGGAAAAGAGTGGATGTCCCATCCATTTCCCTATATTTTCCCATCAATTTTTCCATCAATTTTCCCATCAATTTTCCTATATGTTTCCCATCCATTTTCCGATATTTCGCTATATATTTTCCCATGGTTCTCCCAGCAAAAAAAACAACCCGCCACTTTTGGGGTGAAAACTTCCAGCTTAGCTCTGCCAGGCCATCGATGGCGAGCTGGGCGGTTTGGAGGAGCGCACGCTGATTCTGCAGTTCACCGAAGCGCCCAGGCAACGGATCCAGGCGCAGGTGAACAACGAGAGGCGCCCTGACCTGGTGGTGGTGGCCATTGGGGTGGAGGTAGAAGATCGTTTGGGATTTTAATATATACCCTCTGGTAATGACTAACATAGCTATTAAAAATGGCCATTTATAGTGAGTTTTCCGTTTTCCCATTAGAAATGGCAATGGTGATTTTCCATAGTTACGTTAGTTTACCAGAGGGTAGATAGGTTGCTGATGGTTGCTGCATTTAGTGAAATTTGTGGGCATTTGTGAAGCTTGTTTGACTATTGGTTGAGCGGCTTGAACCCTTGGTGAGGGGGAAACCCATTTGAAAGCTGAAACTCGAAGATGGGAGTGGCGAGAACGAGAAAATCTGTATTCAAGGCGACTTTTTGGGGCTCTGGACTCGGGAGGGGTCACTAGCAACCCCAAAAAATGTTTTGGGATAACAAATCATCAGAACTGGCTAGATCATCAGTGATTGCAACCCTTTGGCGATTTCCGCCATGCTCCCCTGTTCTCTGCATCCCTAATCCCTAGGGTTTCTGAAGATATGGATGTAGGCTCAGGTGGCAGCTGGATATCCCAAGTTGGATCGTGTTTGGTTTAGTCGTTTGGTCAGGACTGGAATGGCATTGCTTCGGAACGACGGGGTGGTCTTGGTGGCAGTGCGGAAGGATATGATGAGAGTCATAGGAGACAAACTGCTGAGTTTCCCGCACTAGCGACTGGAAAAGAAGGGAGCTGCACCTTGCACTTTGAAGGCTCATAGCCATAGGAGTCATAGTGGTGGTGCTGCCTCCAGTAGTCATATGGAACTTCAGGTTTTTCACGGGACATCAATGCTGGTGAAATCTACAAGCGGCTGCCCCGGCAGGCGCCATGGACGGGTCAGCGAATGTATGCGGAGGCTGGCGGCTGGCGATGGCCAGGAGGAGGTAGCCATGGCCTGGAGTAGGTTAGGATGGAGCGAGTTGGAGCTATGTGGGCATCCATAGTCCATATTCCTATTTTTTAATTGGGAGCCAAGGAACTATGAATCGACTTCCCAGCCATATGATACATCAAAGTCGTAGTTCCTGCTTGGGTTCCAGGAACTGCTGTGGCTGGTTGAAAAACATGACGTGTTTAAGTCTGCAAAGCCACTGGGTGCTTTACACGAGCACGGATTCACAAGTGTGTGGTGGGATACTATCATAATTTTCGAGACATTTTGGCAATGTTTTGGAGAACTGTGGCCATGTAAAGACATTAATAATCATTAATCATGAGTTACATGATCAAGTGGCATCTTAGTAAGTTGTTAGTTGTTTGTTGTTAGTTATAGCTACGGCATTACATCCTACCAGTAGTACCCGCACGAGGCGGGGCGGAAGTTGCCTTAAAGATATATATGAGACCTTTCTCATCTATAGAACTTGCATGCGCCGTGCGCCAGCCAAGCCGGTGCGTGCGTGCACTCTGCGAAACTGGTGTCTTGTTTCACATGTCACTTTTGAAGCTCCACTTCGCACTTCGCACTTCTCAGTGCAGTCTTCACACTACACACTTCGCACTCCACACTTCACACTGCACTCTTCACACTGCACCCTTCGCAGTCAACACTTCACTTCACTGTACTCTGAAGACTCCACACTTCACACTTCACACTCCACACTTCACACTCCACACTTCACACTGCACTCTTCGCACTCCAAACTTCACACTTCACACTCCACACTTCACACTTCACAGTCCACACTTCACACTTCTCACTGCTTCCTTCACACTCCAAACTTCACACTTCACACTGCACTCTTCACAATCCACACTTCACACTGCACTCTTCACACTCCACACTTCATCTCAGCTGAGCTCTTCTCACCTTATCCCAGCTGATCTCTTCTCATCTCATCTCTTCTCATATGTCGTCTAAGCTTTCAGGAATCACTTCCCAGTACTACTACTAATCACTGTCGCAGCCTTGATGCAGCCACTCCGAAACGATTTACGAGATCAAGCTGCAAAAGACAATAGTATTACGCATGCAGCCGCAGCACGAAGGAACCTTGACGCAGCCATTACAATGCGATCTGCAGAGACTGAGTTGCAAAACACAATAGAACTACGCGCAACGGCGTCGGAAACTGCAGCTCCAAAACCGGATCTCGACGCCAAAGCGAAAAAAAGACGATTTTGCAGCACTTTTTAAAAGGATTTTTAAAAGGAAAATCACGAGCGCCAAAATGGAGAAAATCTGCTGACAAATCGATTTCGCAGCCTTCATGCAGCCACTCCAATACAATTTACGAGATCCAGCTGCAAAAGACAATAGTATTACGCATGCAGCCACAGCACGCAGCAACCTTGACGCAGCCATTACAATGCGATCTGCAGAGACTGAGTTGCAAAACACAATAGAATTACACGCAACGGCGTCGGAAACTGCAGCTCCAAAACCGCCGGATCTCGACGCCAAAGCGAAAAAAAGACGATTTTGAAGCACTTTTAAAAAATAATTTTTAAAAGGAAAATCACGAACGCCAAAATGGAGAAAATCTGCTGACAAATCACTATCGCAACCTTGATGCATGCATTCCAATACGATTTACGCTCTTCAGCTGCAAAAGACAATAGTATTACGCATGCAGCCGCTGCACCAAGTAACCTTGACGCAACCATTCCAATCCGATCTGCAACCAGCGCTTCAAGAAACGAATAGAACTACGCACACAGGAACAACCATTTCTTGCAAAACACATAGGAGGAACGATTCGCGCACAAAACGACCCCAGCCGCACCCGTCGCACAGACGAGGTACCTTTCATCGCCGGCTGCAGCCACTTTACACGGAAAAACGCAAGGTTTCGTGCTCCGGCTTCCTCCCCACAACCTAGCCCATGTAACATTCATGCAGCCATTCCAATGCGATCTGCAACCACAGCTTCAAGAAACGCATAGAACTACGCACACAGGAACAACCATTTCTTGCAAAACACATAGGAGGAACGATTCGCGCACAAAACGACCCCAGCCGCACCCGTCGCACAGACGAGGTACCTTTCATCGCCGGCTGCAGCCACTTTACACGGAAAAACGCAAGGTTTCGTGCTCCGGCTTCCTCCCCACAACCTAGCCCATGTAACATTCATGCAGCCAATTCCAATGCGATCTGCAACCACGGCTTCAAGAAACGCATAGAATTACGTACACAGGAACAACCATTTCTTGCAAAACACATAGGAGGAACGATTCGCGCACAAAACGACCCCAGCCGCACCCGTCGCACAGACGAGGTACCTTTCATCGCCGGCTGCAGCCACTTTACACGGAAAAACACAAGGTTTCGTGCTCCGGCTTCCTCCCCACAACCCACAACCCCATGTAACATCATGCAGCCATTCCAATGCGATCTGCAACCAGCGCTTCAAGAAACGCATAGAACTACGCACACAGGAACAACCATTTCTTGCAAAACACATAGGAGGAACGATTCGCGCACAAAACGACCCCAGCCGCACCCGTCGCACAGACGAGGTACCTTTCATCGCCGGCTGCAGCCACTTTACACGGAAAAACACAAGGTTTCGTGCTCCGGCTTCCTCCCCACAACCATAGCCCATGCAACATTCATGCAGCCATTCCAATGCGATCTGCAACCACAGCTTCAAGAAACGCATAGAACTACGCACACAGGAACAACCACTCGTTGCAAAACACATAGGAGGAACAATTCGCGACAGAAACGACCGCAGCCGCAACCGCCGCACAGACGAGGTACCTTTCATCGCCGGCTGCAGCCACTTTACACGGAAAAACACAAGGTTTCGTGCTCCGGCTTCCTCCCCACAACATAGCCCATGTAAGATTCACGCAACCATTCCAATGCGATCTGCAACCACAGCTTCAAGAAACGCATAGAATGACGTACACAGGAACAACCATTTCTTGCAAAACACATAGGAGGAACGATTCGCCCAGCCGCACCCGTCGCACAGACGAGGTACCTTTCATCGCCGGCTGCAGCCACTTTACACGGAAAAACGCAAGGTTTCGTGCTCCGGCTTCCTCCCCACAACATAGCCCATGTAACATTCATGCACCCATTCCAATGCGATCTGCAACCAGCGCTTCAAGAAACGCATAGAACTACGCACACAGGAACAACCATTTCTTGCAAAACACATAGGAGGAACGATTCGTGCACAAACGACCCCAGCCGCACCCGTCGCACAGACGAGGTACCTTTCATCGCCGGCTGCAGCCACTTTACACGGAAAAACACAAGGTTTCGTGCTCCGGCTTCCTCCCCACAACATAGCCCATGTAACATTCATGCAACATTCATGCAGCCATTCCAATGCGATCTGCAACCACAGCTTCAAGAAATGCATAGAATGACGTACACAGGAACAACCATTTCTTGCAAAACACATAGGAGGAACGATTCGTGCACAAAACGACCCCAGCCGCACCCGTTGCACAGACGAGGTACCTTTCATCGCCGGCTGCAGCCACTTTACATGGAAAAACACAAGGTTTCGTGCTCCGGCTTCCTCCCCACAACATAGCCCAGGCAACATTCATGCAGCCACTCCATTGCGATCTGAAAGTACGCACACAGGAACAAAAAAACCATTTCTTGCAAAACACATAGGAGGAACGATTCGTGCACAAAACGACCCCGGCCGCACCCGTCGCACAGACGAGGTACCTTTCATCGCCGGCTGCAGCCACTTTACACGGAAAAACACAAGGTTTCGTGCTCCGGCTTCCTCCCCACAACATAGCCCATGTAAGATTCACGCAACCATTCCAATGCGATCTGCAACCACAGCTTCAAGAAACGCATAGACTTACGTACACAGGAACAACCATTTCTTGCAAAACACATAGGAGGAACGATTCGCGCACAAAACGACCCCAGCCGCACCCGTCGCACAGACGAGGTACCTTTCATCGCCGGCTGCTGCCACTTTACACGGAAAAACGCAAGGTTTCGTGCTCCGGCTTCCTCCCCACAACCTAGCCCATGTAACATTCATGCAGCCATTCCAATGCGATCTGCAACCACAGCTTCAAGAAACGCATGGAACTACACACACAGGAACAACCATTTCTTGCAAAACACATAGGAGGAACGATTCGCGCACAAAACGACCCCAGCCGCACCCGTCGCACAGACGAGGTACCTTTCATCGCCGGCTGCAGCCACTTTACACGGAAAAACACAAGGTTTCGTGCTCCGGCTTCCTCCCCACAACAAAGCCCATGCAACATTGATGCAGCCATTACAATGCGATTTGTAAGCACAGATGCAAGAAACGCATAGAACTACGCACACAGACACAACCACTCATTGCAGAACACAGAGGAGGAACCGATTGACCTCGAAACGATCCAAACCGCAACCGTCGCACACACGAGGTACCTTTCATCGCCGCCTGCAGGCACTTTACACGGAAAAACACAAGGTTTCGTGCTCCGGCTTCCTCCCCACAAGATAGCCCATGCAACATTCATGCAGCCATTCCAATGCGATCCGCAACCAGAGATTCAAGAAACGCATAGAATTACACACGTCCCTTCCTCATCACTTCCTTATCACTTCCCATCGTCACCACTGCCATTCCTCACCACTTCCCATCGTCACCACTTCCCTTCCTCATCACTTCCCATCGTCACCACTTCCCTTCCTCATCACTTCCCATCGTCGCCACCGCCCTTCCTCACCACTTCCCATCGTCACCACTTCCCTTCCTCATCACTTCCGATCGTCACCACCTCCCTTCCTCACCACTTCCCTTCGTCCCCATCCCCTTCCGCACCACTTCCCTTCCTCACCACTTCCCATCGCCCCCACCTCCCTTCGTCACCACTTCCCTTCCTCACCACTTCCCTTCCTCACCACTTCCCATCGTCGCCACTTCCCGCCATCACCACTTCCCTTCCTCACGACTCCCCTTCATCACCACTTCCCTTCGTCACCACTTCCCTTCCTCACCACTTCCCTTCCTCACCACTTCCCTTCCTCATCACTTCCCATTGTCACCACTTCCCTTTCTCACCACTCACCCTTCATCAGAGTCAATTCCATTGCTTCTTATTCTTTTGTGATGTATTGTTATATTATGTATTGTTATATGATCTACCACCCTTCCTCAAGGTCAATTTCATAGCTTCTTATTCTTTTGTGATGTATTGGTACATTATGTATTGTTATATGATCTACCACCCTTCATCATAGTCAATTGCACCAAGTAAAAGTCATTCGTAACTCGGAAGTATTGCTTCCCAACTTCCTTTGATAATATATATATAATATACATATAATATATATATATATATAATATACATATAATATATATATAATATACATATATATAATATATATATAGATATATATATTTATACACATGTATATATATATTATATATATATTCATGTGTATATATATATGTGTACAAACACGCACACATATACACACATATACACACATATATATATATATATTGCGTGTATACCTCTCTCCCTCCCTATATATATACATATATTTGTGGGGGTTGTCTACCACCAAATGTGGGAATAACCAACCAACGGAGCAGATCTTGACCAATAGAGCTAGGATACACATGCTGGCTTTTATGGATGATTGATAACTTTACTTGCTAATATCTCACCACAGTCACTTTAAGGGAACGATAAGATACATTAAGCACAACGCATCATTATTCCATGACCGTCCCCATCCTGGAATATACATTCTGGATGGTCAAGAGCTTCATGATATCCATGAACCCAAACGAGCTGAGCTGCAGGATAACATTGCTGGAAAACTCACCCGGAAGGTACTTGAGATTGGAAACCTAGCGTTGGACTGGAAATCCCTTTTGGACACCTTTGGTGCGAACCCCAAAGAGTATTGTTGGTCGAAGCACCAAAGGTGTCGTCCTTTCTCAACGGCCGTATTACGAAGCACTAGCGCAAGATGGTGCCATCATACGTGCTCTCTCTAGGTTGGCCACGTTGGTTTATAGCTAGGTCAACTCGGGTTTATGGTAATTTTAAAGGACTCGGACTAAGTTATACAGATGGGTTAAAACAAAGTTTAGTTATATAGATGGCTATAAACCAACATAAACCTAGCCTTTTTTGGGGCATCACTGCACTGCGGAAACCTTTTTTTCACAGCCCGAGCCACGTTTGCCAAGTAGAAAGTACAGGGCGCAATCCTTGGATCCAGCTGGATGTGGGAAACCTGCAAATAAACCCAGCATTTGGGGATGGTTTATACAACCCATTCATGGTCCAATGGTGATTTTAGGGATGGTTTAGTATTGGGTTGACTGCATGAAAAATAGAATGCAACATATATGTCTAGATATGTCTGGCAAGTAGTGCAACCGCGGCTTGAATTTCCAGTATGTACATATATTATCATATATATTCATTTAAATAGGTATTTTGTGTGGGTTCTAGCTCATTTGGTGTATACGGTACGTGTCTGATCAACACCTATAAAAGCGCAAAGGCTTGACATGCTGCGACACTCCCGCACAAGCTCCTGACACTGAAGCTATTGCCTTGGCTCCACTGTTGAAACAAGATGGGGAATTGCTGGACATACGTCTTCCAAAAACACAAGGTGAACAGTGGTGAACTAAAGGGAACATTGCAAGAAACCATCATCTTTTGTTTCACTTTTGTTTAACCATCCAATTTGATCAAACTTTTGCCCGAACAAGTAGGATGGATGTTCCGCGGAACATCCTGCCAGCAAAATTTAATCCAGCAAAAGAAATACCATCTGGTTATGACTAACAGTTCGCCATGGAAAGATCCACCATTTTATAGCTAGGTAAACCATCTATTTCTATGGGCCATCTATACCATGGCTATGTTAGTCATAACCAGAGCGTACAGGATGGACATGGATCACCAAGAGTAAGGTGCCATGAACCATGGCAGGCTGGGAAACTCCCAAACTAAAGAAACGGTAAAAAAGTGGAGCAATCAAACCATTACATGGAGGATCTTGCAGCTATATTGTTTGATTACCGGAGGGTAGACGCCTCAACCACCTACCACACTTGAGAATCGCTAGCCTTCTGCTCTCTTTTCATGCCCAAGATGTAAACAATCATTACCACGTAAAAGGTTCCGCGTCTGACAATGTTCTACATGCAGAAGTCTGACCGGCCCAAAAACGGATAGTATGGATTCAAATGATGGAACATGAACAGCCTCTACAAGCAGGAACTCCCTCCAAAACTCTCCAGCATGCATGGTCTATTCTATCAACATTTCCATCGGTGACACCATTCGCAGGCTCGTCTTGATTTGCTGAACAGGCTTTCAAAAATCACAACTCTTCCCATAAATGCTGGATTTTCACCATTTAGGGGCCCAAAAGAGACAACTTTTGGCTTATATCCACCATGGTTGTACCCAATCGCATCCCAATCATCAAGACTCAACTTATCGGAATAACATCTCAACAATGGATATTCCAAAACTAGATCCCATAAAATGTCACCAGTTCGATCAATTAACCCCCATGTTCGTTGTTTATATCATGTGATATACCCATGGAAATCACGAAGCAACTGCACCCCAAAGTAACCAAGCAACCTAAACATCAACTCCATGTCTTTCAGTGGAAAATCCTACTTCGATGGGACATGGGAAAACCGCAAAAACCTGCAACCGGTCCGCTAGGTTACTCAATGGTTACTCGAAATAAACCACGAACACCATCAATGATCGTCCGTTTACCTATGGTAAACCAATAATTCAACTCGTAAATGGAATAACTATTCCTAATGTTCATCATTTCTTAGTTATTCCATTGGTTTATTAGATGGTTTACTCAATGGTTTACCTATGGTTTATCGTTTCCAAACACACCATGATTTCACGAACAAACCGAGGCCCATTCCCGGGATCCCCAGCAATTCTTCCGGACCAAATCGTAGGTACCCGGCCTGTGAAAAACCAGGGATTTGAGGAGCAAAAAGTGGTGGCTTTCCATGGTGGATTTCACATGATTTAACCAAGAACAAGTTGTGAATTTAACATACATATAGAATCAACATAATCAAATGAATAATCACATATATATATACATATATATAATAATATATATATATAATTATATATAATCATGTATATATATATAATCATATATATATATACATATGAAATATCACTGGGATGATTCCCCCAATCATATTCCCATCATTCCAGTGACATCACAGTGAGGACACCATAGTTCATCCAGGAGCGTCATGGAGAGCATTGAGCAACAACTAGCAATCTCTCCATTTCAAAAGAATGAACCAGAAATATATAGCCGTAGCCACATGGAACAATCAATGAACTCAAAGGTTTTCCCAGCAACTCTACCACCTCATTCCGATTCTGACTCCTGTCTTTTTTGCACATCTCGGATGAAACCCACTACCCTCTGGTAATCAGGACAATCACTTATTTCTAAATGTTTTTTCCGCTAAACCCCCATCATCTCCATCTAATAAAAATCAGGGGGATTTCCCAGTCAGCAACCCCGGCCCCACGGAGTGAAACGGTCTCCCCTCGTGCGCAAACTCGCGCCTGAAATGCTCCTGCAAGACCCGCATCAATTGTTGGCCCGTGAACTTCGAGAAACCCAGCTGCAACTGGCACGGGACGTGGCTCGCTTGCTGAACATCACACGCTGGGATTTATGGATGGTCATCCCCCAGTAGGTTTTGACCCATCCCGTGGTGAAAGGAAGACAAACACTTTGCGAAATATCTTGAAATAGCATCCAAAACCCGACAAGTGGCCAGGAGCGACGAGGAGTTTAATGAGATAAATTATCTTCCAATTTCTTCGGTTTCACAACCCTTCTGGTGAAACTCAATTGGCATGGCATATCCCAGAAGAATGCGAGCAGAAAATAGTTACTGGCAACAACACAGCACACACATATATATATATATACATATATATATATACACATATATATATATACATATATATATATACATGTATATATATATATATACGTATAGTACACACACATTCAACTATAGAAATTGGGAGCTCCAAGAACCAACTATTTGTTGCTGTTGTGCATGTTGTTGTGTAATATATATATATACGATTGTACATGTCTTCATTGTCAAAAACCATTCAATTCGTCGTACACCACACTGTGGAGGCTGGTTGGCCCGCTACTTTCAGAAACCATGGCGCTTGTGCATTTTGTCCATTTGGTTTGATCACTATTCCGTGTATGGTACATTTGTTCTACCCTCTGTTAAACATACAAAAAGCTATTGAAAATGGCCATAGAAATAGTGGATTTACCCATTAAAACATGATGATTTTCTATAGTTACGGTAGTTTACCAGAGGGTACCCACCTTCACTCTCTGGCAAGCAAACATGGCGTGCTGGAACGTCCTCATGTCCATGCTGGAACATGCTCCACGGTTTTCTTTGCAATTGCCAGCTCAGATTCCCAAGGGGCCCAAGGGGAATCTATTTAACAAACTGACTGGGGATATCCCAGCGGATCCCATGTATGACCGGGGCATATCCCATGTATTATTGGGCAAACAACCGGTATTGTATAAATGCAACACACGGATGATTCCCCCAATCCAATTCCCATCGTTCCAGTGACGTCGCAGTGAGGTCGTTATAATTTAGTCAGTCATATCTACATCTGCATCTACATATGTATACCCTCCGGCAATCAAACGTGGCAATGGACAATCCCCCTATTTATAGATTATCTTCCCACACAACCTCTATTTGTAGGATCAACGGAGGTAATTATTAATACTAATGATGATATACGATATCTATTACATAGATTGCATTAGTCCCAGGTATTTTCCATGGCTATGTTTGATTACCAGAAGCTATACATTTACCCTCCGGTCAACTAACATAACCATGGAAAATCACCATTTTTGATGGGTAAATCCACTATAAATGGCAATTTTCAATAGCTATGTCAAATTACCAGAGGGTAAGTGGGAAGCACATCCTGCCTTCTCTGAAGGCTGACTTTGGTGACCTCACACGTGCTTGGCGTGGAGGCGGCCCGGTGAAGGGAACGAATGAGTTCGATGGTTGGGATATTAATTGACTATCAATATTGATTATAATATTTATAAACATGATATAATGCTATGAATTCATATCGAACTGATCATAAGAAAAATATATTAATTAACAACCACTGGTGATTGATATAAATGATATGAATAGTTGATTATAATAGTTGATTGATATATTGACTAACTATTAATATTGATTTTTGTTGATTAATAATATGAATGGGATATATCAATGGGCAATAATCAACAAGCATCAACAACCATCAACTATAATCACATACAGCCAGGACATGATAGAGCTGACTGTTTGTTCAAGCAAATGCCATCCTGGTTGCCATTTCATGGGTAGGGTTACCCCTGGTCCATTTTGTAGTGCATGCAGCCCTTTGTCTACAAAATGGTCTTGGAACCAGCTTTCCACCTACAAATTATAAGGCCATAAACCATGGGGACTTCATGGGCTACGAAATGGTAATGCTTGTCAACCGTCTTGGATCTCTTAACCACACAACAAAATTTACATTTCATCCAAACATGTATACTCACATAGGACACGCGGAGGACAAGTGAGTGTCAGTTCCTCAATAGAATTGATCGCGAATTCCCTGGAATATCGTTCCTCGTTCAGCTTCTATGTAAGCATCCTCTTCAAAATCTAGGAACGTTGAGCACAGACCCTGTCTTGAGAGCAGAAAATCCACCATCTTCTTCCCTGATGCGATCACTTCCAAGCATATTCTCTCATTATCCCTGATCCCACTTCTACCAGAGATTGATAGCGATTCAGAATCGCTACAGGTTTTCCATACATCATGTCTCGAGCTCGGCAAAACGACGTTTTGTTCGTCTTTTTGATCGCACCTAGTATGAGCGGAGGTGTCATTGGTGGATGAACTGGTCGAATCGCCGCGTATTCAAATCGATCGAGTCCTGCTAGCAGGTCGGTTGGAGACAAATTCCTATGTGAGCCTCTCTCCTCGCTGGAGAAACCAGCGTGCAACTGAGAAGCAACATTTGAAGAATTGATTCAAGGAAGAATTGAGTTTGTGATGAGGAACTCACGTTCTTGCGACACAAGTCGATGGTTGTGATGCTTTGTCACTATGGGCTGGGGAGTGGCTGTAGCCATTCATGGAGATTTGATTCCCATAATCAGATGTTTTTCCAATCCAAACCTTCATTCGCTTCTGGGATTTACCAGCCATGTTCAATGACTCCAAAAAATCAACAGGGAAATTAATGGGTATATAATATCCATAACATTAAATGATATTGTGGCTACCATATCCGATCCAACATATTATCTCTCTCTCTCTCTCGCTGGGCGTAGCCGTCCGTCATATTATCTATATGCATATGTATGTATATAACTGTATATATACATATACATATATATATATTGATGATATATGTTAATATATGTCATGCTAATATATGTTAGCAAATATATGTTATAGAACCAAGATATACCAACAGAACGTGCATATCCCATTCATCCGCTGCCCCAAGAGTCCAATCAAGCAAGGCACTGGTCAAGGACATGTTGGAAAAAATGCCGCCTGAAAATTCGACGGAGCGCCGTTGGCCAAAACCAGCTATATGGGATTTACATGGGATATATACAGTATATATGTATATATATATATATATATATTATAAATTATTCTAAAATATGGGACTTAATGGGACTTATATAGATATATTGGATTTATATATGGATTTGTGGGAGCCAACCATCAGCATTCATCAGCGGGGACTTAACTGATATATAAGCATGGCGGTAATTTAATGGGAATACAATGGAAAATACAATGGAATACATATATATATATAACCAACAATATATGATACCCCCATAAGCTGGGAAATACCTTCTGGCAAAAACTAACGCTTTGCAATGGAAAACCACCATGTTTAATAAGTACACATCATCTACAAGTGGGTCATTTATCACAGCTATGTTCAATTACTTGAGGGTAGTCTTTGAGGATGAAGGTCCGAAACGGCCATCAGCGGCAAAGTCACGTTGCGGACCCTGCGTAGCATTCCTGTCAAGTCCAGTCTTTCGACGTAGCGAATCTTACGGCCTTCGTTACCTAATACATGCGAATACTGTAATATAATGTCATATGTAGTATATATAATATATATATGTATATATATATATATATCAATATCCCCATCCGTGGCAAACGGGTTTCTCGTGTTTTTTTGTTGTGTGCATAATCTTCGCCACCAGTCCACATTAGTCCACCAGGGCCCGCTGCTGTCGGAGAAGAAGAACTCTTCGCCATTTACAACCACCTGAGCGGTGGCCCATAGAAGTAGTTGATAGAAACTCATTAAAAGGATTATTTTCAATAGCTATGTTTATTACCAGAAGATAGAAGGTAAATAATGTTGGATGGTTTCATTCAAGATCACCCAACTCGATAGTCTGTTCATCAACCATATCACAGCATTTTGAAGACCAAATCTCGACTTCCTAAGCTGTTTCAACGCTAGAAACAAAAGGTGGAACAGGGGCAGCTCATCTCAAACATTGGTCAAGAACAGACTGGTGGCTGGGGGTTGTGGTTTGGAAAATGCTATCATGATGACACATTCTAAAAACATCCGAAAACCACTAACATGAACCAGAACACTGAATTAGTTGGGGCCCATCATTGAATACATCTACAAGTCCATTCCTGTTCCACCTTAGGATAAGTACATGAAGGAATCCAATAGCAAACATCTGTTTCTAAGGGGCTAATTCTTATGAGGGAGAACGGGTTCACCATGAACCCTCCCAACAGCCGAACACCGACGGCATGGCCAAGATACCATGCAAAACAATTAGACTTTGAGCCGCTGAGTGCCCCCCATTCCTACGTCTCTAGCATCTCTACCGGAAAAAAGGCAAATCATGGCAAACCCCTCCCCAGCCAATTGACACACGCAATTCATCTTAAGTCTGCATTTATTGTTGCTGAAAGCCTCCATTTCTGCTGCCTCGTGGATTCTTGAGACCCCCCGCAGAGGTGTGATATGCAGAAGCGAGTCCAGGGAGGGTGAAAAGCCTCAGAATGGAAGTGGAACATGTCAAGGCTTCGTACGTTGTGGGATATGGGAGTTGAGTCACTCAAACATGAGGATATTCACGGGTATGCATATATCTATCTATCTATCTATCTATCTCTCTATCTATCTATCTATTTATCTATCTAATCTATCTAATCTATCTATATATATGAATATCTATATAAATATCTATCTATATATATCTATGTATATCTATATATATACCTATATATATATATCTATGTATATCTATATATATACCTATATATATATATATCTATGTATATCTAATATATATATATATGCATGAAATATGATATATGATGTATGATGAATGAATGATGTGTACATATATATATACAGATAGATAGATAGATAGATAGATAGATAGATAGATAGATAGATAGATAGATATAGAGAGAGTGTATATGTATATCACCCAACTATTAGGGATATAATCTCCAACAGCTACTTGAAAATGATCAACAACTCAAAAACGGACATCTACCAGCTGCCGGAAACCAAGCTCTCGGACATGCTAGTGGCAATTGACAAAGCTTGGTGAAATGACAACATCGGTGAAATGGATGAAGAAAACGTGTCTCACACTAGTAAACTATTACTAACCCCCAAAAAGATAGAACCATTTTTCCTGGATTGAATACATAGATAATAGTTTCCCCATGACCTCACATGTCATATGTATCGTGTGTATGGCTCACACACACATTAGTCATTAGACAGTGTTATATACACAAGTGCAAACGTATCCCAAATCTCCTAAACCCATCTTAAGAAATGTGGTGCACATATGCTACCATAGATTTGACGAAGCATTTGTGGGACATACTTCATGTGGAAAACGTGAAAACAACGACAACATCTGTCAAAGAAACGAAAGCATAGGTGAAACACAGCAAACATACACATTAAACATGAGAAAAACAAGGAAACCAGTTTTCAAAGCAGGAAGAACATGTTACATCATGTTACTACTTCGGAGAAGTTTAATCAGTTCGAAGAGAAACGCCGTTCTCCGATTTCCTGCTACGTGCCATGACTCCGACATGGCAATTTCACAGGGAACGGAGTACGCTGCTTGAAGACTGGATCTGTGAAGGAAAACCCTATTCTTTGAGAAAGCCACCCGGAAAGTGATACACAGTGATACTACCTCTCGCACCTTTTTTTCCTCCCTCTCCCTCATTCTGAAATTTTGATGTTTGGTGACGTTCTTGCAAAATTTGAGGTGACCAGAAAACATGGAAGAAACGTCATAAAGTCCCCTGAGACTCCATATTCATAGGCCAAAACAACAGGGGCTTGCTTGACCCTGCATTCTGGCTGAACTTTCCGCAAAAAAAGTGTTCCCAAACTGATCCTCTAGGATTTTCAGCATTGAAATCAACTAACAATATTCTAAACCATCACCTACAATATCGAGAACAGTCAGGTGGGCCAAAAAAACCAATCATTCTTGGACAGGATGATCACCCATGGTCCAATTCACATCCGAAAACTGATATGATTGATGTGGTTCAATTTCAATTTTGGGACTTCTCTGTCTCGCTCTGGCCGAAATCGTCGGTGATTTTCGGGCAGAAGAATCGAGGGTCGCAATGTCAAAACGAAGCTTGGGCTGAGTCCTTGGATTGAAGCTGAAGAATGTCGACAGGCTTCCCAAGCCAACCTGTGCACCAATGCTATGTCCTCCTGGGCCAGTGAACTTGTCATCACTCTCCGGCTGTTCGAAGCTTCTGTGCTTTTGTCACCATTGCACTACAAAGAATCCAAAACACATCATGACCTCTCGGCACACCCTTCATGTCTGCCAGATCTCGGATTTCTGTGCAGGGTCCAGATGCAGCACCCACACAATCTCTGTGGTTTTCGGTAGCCACAAACAAACACTTTGGTGGGTTCAAATTTCAGTTGAAAGGCCAGTGACCCAGATGCGTTGCCCTTGGGCAAAGCCATCACTGAGACGGCTGTGATCAACCCGCTGTCAGCAGCGAATTTGTTTGAGGACAAACTATCATGTAACCGCTCGAACTGAAATTAGTTTGACTGTACATAGAGTACCCGCAAATCCAGTGGTGTATCATTGTACCATCATTTGACCCCCTTGAAATAGCAATTTGTACACACCCTAATATCAAATCAAGTTGCCGAAATGCATCCTGGAATCCGATATCCCCATTAACATCCCATTATATATGTAAATCCCAACCGTCAACCGTTGAATCAGATAAATCAATGTAAATCACCACAAGTTCCATCAAGCTCCCCCCATTTTTAGTCCTCATTAGATACAATTGCTGCCCCATTTTTCCCAAATTTCTCCCATTAGAGCGAGGATACAGTGATGCAGCCAGCTCCACTTTATTGGTAGCACCTGCGATGACATCGATGGAGGGATGACGATGTGCAGCAACACATGGGGCGGATGACAGCCACCAAAATGGGAGTTTTTTTTTTCAGGGATATAATGACTTACTGGTGCTAAACGTAGGGAATGGATGGGAGTGGGGGAATGGGATGATTATTACTAGTGATTATGGATCATTCCCTCATTCCCTGCTAAGCACCAGTAAGATGAGGATACATCAGGTTTTTTTCCTATAGAGATTTAATGAGGACGCATCAGAATTGCGGGTTTTCTCAGGAGTTAATCCTGTTTTTCGCAATTACAGCTGGTGAAAGTATAACACACGCATGCAATTCTGCGTTGCAAGGGTCTCATCACACACCATCACCCAAGAGAAACAATACCCTGAAAGATAATGGGATTTAACCACCAACACTGGTTGTTAAATGGGATGATCATGGGCGATTACAATGCCCTGAAAGTCAAACTGCTCATTTCTGCAACGATAGTAGTGATAATCTACAATTAAGCCAAAACTACAGTGAGAGGCGCTGGAATTTTCTGGGAAAGAAAACTTCCCAATCCATTTCTGGTTGGTTGATACGGATTCCCTAATGGATTGTGACATTCCCCAATCCTAGCCAGAAAAACTGATGAGTATAATCCCTAATCATCAAACATAATGTTTTCTATCAATTCAATTATATTCAAAAAAATACCCACTTCTATCCGGATTTGTTGCTCATTAAAATCCTCCAAGAAATGACTAATTCAATATTAAATTACTATAATGTGGTAAACCCAATGATAAACCACCCCCAAAACCACCATAAATGCGTGGTTTTAATTAAAAAACATCCCGAAGTGGTAGGTTTATTATTGGGTTTCCCACATGAACCCATGTCAAATCCCTATTCTGCTGGCTTAATCACCATGTTAATCCCATCACCCTCTGGTAAACTAACAGAGCAATGGAAAAAAACACCATTTACAATGAGATGTATTAAGTATAGAAACTGGTAAAGAAGCTATCCGGTAAATCATACTTAATCATACTTAATCATAAATCACCATTACCCTGTGGGAAATCATTGCTACAAAATGCAGCAATGCAGTGCCTTCGTCAGCGTCACATTCCTCGCGCGTTTCACTATGGGGCCAGCAACCGGCGACCTCGGACAAGCCACCTACCCTCTGGTAAACTAACTGCTTGCTATTGAAAATGGCCACTTGTAGTTGATTTACCTAGTAAAAATATGTAAGAATGGTGAATTTCTATAGTTATGTAAACGTTTACCAGAGGCTACTGGCTCAGCATCCTGAAACGAAACAACACTTCATCCAGGCCAGCCGAGGCAATGACGTTTCCCATCGGGGGGATTTCTGAAGTTCCGTGCCAGCAATCTGCAGTCCAAAAGAATCTGTATGTACATCTGCGTGCACCGTGCACCTACCAACTGTATATAATAAACATCTCCTGTAGCAATCGAAATGTCGATAAGTACATGCTCATGTTTGGCGCCAGTGATTCCTGGATAATGGATAATCTATAATCATGAAGTAGGAATCCAAATTTTCCGGCCATCGTGGGATACTTTCCTCCAGAAATCATCGTTCTTTTGTGACGTCGCAGCATGATCAAGCCTAAGCTTGAGGCTGAGGGCACTGAGGCTTGAAACCCAATGATTTAAGCATGGCCACACATCAAAAAGCTACGGATACTTAGCATCAACCACATGAGGTATTACCTGGTACATCTAAACAGATTGGAAAAAATGATCTGTTTCTGAAAATGTGAGGGTTACCAGGTACAATCCAAAAATGTGAGGGGCGAAACCCAACCAATCAACATGCTCCACTGACTCCAAGATTAGCAATCACCAGTTGGTCAATGTGTCTGTCTCAGGCAATCAAAGGCGTCTTTTGCAGCTTTCAGCATGTGCCGGGCAAAGTTTGACGTTGAAACTTCTGGCGTAGCGGCTAAGTGATCCGCCGTGATCCACCTAAAGTTCGGATCCTCACGAGCAAGCCACCAGTGTTATGTCTTGGATAATCCTGTCAGGTACTAATTTCCAGGAATTTCTGGGGCCTAGAACTAGGCACCCTGAAATCCACTGGATATTCATGATTATCCCCATTGAAATTGCGTTTATTGGGGTATACCGGTATGCCCCGTTTCTAGACACACCCATGTGGATATTCGAGTTTAATCTCAAAGCTATTCGATATGCTGTCAATGTTAAGCTCGCCAAGCCCACTGTCAAAAACAACAGGCTTCACTGTCAAGGCACGACCTGATGGCAATCGCCAAGACAGGCTGAGCAATAGCGTTAAAAGCCATGGCCATGGCTCAAAAATGGGTATGGAACCAATCAATTTGCAGAAACCGGTCAATTTTACCAATTTTCATATTTTCCGATCTAAAAACTGGCGGTGTCACTGATTTTGAGCCATAGCTAAAGCTAGAAGCTGGCTTTAGCGACCACCATCTTCAACGCCAAAGCTTCCTACCATCGTTTTTTGGGATGAACATCCATCAGCAACAACTATCTGAACTATCTTCGATGTTAAAGTCAAGAGATTCAGGGATTTTGAAGTCCACAACGATCACACGCGGTCCCTTGGAAATTGAAGCCAGCTGTCCGATAGAATTCTCAACAGCTGAAAGCTGCTAGGTGTGTCTCAGGACCATCCTCCAGGCATGGGGAATGGCGCCGTGCTCTCCTTCGGCATGTTTGCAGTGTGGAGATGACGCAAAATGATGAGCATCAAATTAGGGGACCCTCTGATAATAACTAGGAGTCTGCTGTGGAAACTACTCCATGTGTAGATGATTTACTAAGTTTAACAGTCAAAAATTGTGACTTTCCAAAGTAGCCTTAGCAGAGGTTAATCATCCAGCATGGCTCCCCAAGTTCCCACATGATCCCAGGATAGCATTGTAGTTTCCATTGGGAACTGCATGTGCCACAGCCGAGTCCAAACATCCGAAGGACCAGGGACAGTGGACCTGAACAGCTCAACGTCGCAATCATCCCTAATCATCGCTGAAAGGCTTTCAGATGCTAGTCGATGACGAGTGTGGTGGTCACAACTCCCCATATTTATGATTCACAGAGGTGTGTGTATATATATATATAACACACACAGATAGATAGATAGATATATATATATATATGTGAATATATCCACTGCTTTGACTTGTTCATTCATGATTTAATCAGCATTCTGCTTGGTTCAAACTATATTCAACCCCCATTTGTGAATGCAACACCATCGTTTTTGCTGGTTAGATCCTTATTCTTTAGGGCCAAATCCACATTTTACTTGGTTTAAATTTGGTAAATCGCAATTTGATTTGCTAAATGCTAAATCCTATTTTTGTTGCTTAAATCCCAACCTTTGTTGGTTAGATCCAGCGGCCACTCCTCCGCGCTCACAGAGAGCTGCGGTCGCCCCAGATGCTCCTCTGTGATGGCCTGGAACGGAGGATTCATAGGGTGTGAATGGGCGTCAACGAACCAAACATAGAGATAGAACTGGGAGAATGGGAATAATCCAATGGGATATATATATATATACATATAATTATTTATTTATGGATAAATAAGTATTGATAATATGTATATTAATTAAACCAAATGATACGTATTAATAATCTCTAGATATAAATAAATCCATGGCACATGGTTTGTTATAATTTAGTATTATCATGTATATATCATTTCTGGATAAACTTAGCAACAGCACACTAACCTGAATATTGTTATATAGGTCATTTGGGGATAGTTCCATAACTACAAACCATCATTCCAGTCACGTCGCGCTGTGAGGTCACTATAGTTTATCCAGATTTATATAAAGCTGCAATTGCTGTATATACATGTGAACAAATACGAATTGTATTGTGGATATATGATGATATATGGATGTATGATGTCTAAATATATATATAATAATAAATATACATATGTGTATAGTACATGTATCCCCAATCCTATATGTAGCATGCATATATATATATATACACACACGCATGAACATATATCATGATTTTCAAGATACAGCTGGAGTACCAACAATGCTCCAAAACCACTTGCAGTACTTCCCCCATTATGGCCAATCTAATCTAAGATACCCGCCCAAACAGGTAGTATTTTGTTGGCTGGACATGATTTTCCTCCAATTGATGGCCAACAAAATAACCCAGAAACTCGCTAAAGCAGGGTTTGAACTAGCGTTTATCACTGCTGATTTAAAAAAAAAGCAGAAAAAGCAGTTCTTAGCAATGAGGTATGGGCTTATGTGGGAACCCCCATAGTAAAGATGCTAAAGTCACCATAGATGGGTGGTATAAAACCATCCCGAATATGATAGGGCACCTGGGGCGCCCAGTCTGTTGCATTTTTTGCCCCAAAAGTGGCATCTATCATGGGACCACGGGAAAAAGGGTGGGGATCCATTGGAATTAACATTTCACGATTTTCCAAAAAGCAGCAAGATGTTTTTAAGCCCACTCCAACTGGTGAATTCTTAATTGTTGTGATCTCGTCCTCCACTCCAATGTGCTCGCTTCTAGATGTCAGGCTAGTTCATGCTCACCAACATTGGTTTGGTAACTCTAAATCCTTAGATGGGCATGGGTTTGTTAGTTGACTAGCTCGTAAGTGGATTAGAATTATATATTATATTTATATTTATTTATTTTCGTTGTGTTCACAACCCTGCTACTAACCATTTAGCTAACCCCACGGCCCATCTAAGTAGACATTCATGAATGTGAATGTATTTTCTGTCTATGCGTATTTATATACAGCACCCGACAGAATTATGGAAAAAAAAACGTTTCAATTTACAGGCGCCGCCTGTCTATGATAGAAAAGTTACGAACCTTTTTTTTTCCATAATTATTTTTTCCATAATTATTTTTTTTCCATAATTCTGTCGGTGACTGTATGTCCATCGATTCGCAATTTGAATGCATTTTAAGGGGGAATATTGAATTATAGAAAATATGTGTCTAAAGATCTGGTATATGCCCCTAAGTCTTCCATTGATATACATAATATCATGTGATGTTCGCAATTTGAATGCATTTTAAGGGGGAATATTGAATTATAGAAAATATGTGTCTAAAGATCTGGTATATGCCCCTAAGTCTTCCATTGATATACATAATATCATGTGATGTTCGCAATTTGAATGCATTTTAAGGGGGAATATTGAATTATAGAAAATATGTGTCTAAAGATCTGGTATATGCCCCTAAAGCCTGCCATTGATATACATAATATCATGTGATGTTCGCAATTTGAATGCATTTTAAGGGGGAATATTGAAAATATGTGGGATGTATCCTTTTGCCAAGCCACCAATTGGGTTGATACTACATACTTGCACTTGCATACATATTTCCATAACCCCCAAAAAAAAGGGGTTTGAATTGTGGATCCATGACATGTCCAACAGGTGGAGCCCCAAACATTAATTATGGAAAAAATAATTATGGAAAAAAATAATTATGGAAAAACCGGTCAATCTGCCCTAGCCCCCTGATTTTACAGGAAAAATCAATTATGGAAATAATGGCCACCTCCAAGAATTATGGAAAAAAAAAAGGTTCGGATCACTTCCGGGATATTTTGAACCCTTATGGGGAAAAACCTAATTATGGAAAAATCGGACGCAGGCGCCGCCTGTCTAAGTTGAACGTTTTTTTTTCCATAATTCTGTCGGTGACCATATGTGATACGACATGAAGGCATGTGCATTCGTGGGCCCTACCCCTTCCCCAATACTATCAGCCGGAAGGTGTCAAATTTTAGAATCTGGAAGTTCCTCCACCAAGCTGGCAAACGCGCACCACAATGGTAAATGACGGCAAGTCTGTGCCAACTTTCTTCCTTGTCAGTCGAGCTCTTGCCAATCTGAACAGCCCCTGAGCCTCTTTCAACGCGTGGCCCTGGTTCGCACGGATGCGCTTTCGAGACGCTTCTGCCATCTTCTGCCAACATCTTGTAGCGGTTTTTCGCATCAGCTGCTACGCAGGAAACTGCTTCAAATCCGTCACCGGACGATTGCAAAGCCACCTGCTGCCATCCCATATGATCGGTTGATCGGGATTCCCAGCTCATGGATTATGAGAATCCCCAAAGCCCATGTAAAAACAGGGATAACCCCCCGAAAAATCGTCCACCAACCATATAGCGTACAAGTTATTATACAAGTTATTATTCCCATCGTCGTTGAACCCCCCTGTAAATGATGGTTTCTTACAACCCCCTATTGTAAGCCACCAGGGTAAACTGGCTCCCGTGGGCCGCCCCCCCACCGTTTGGATTTGGAGGACAAGGTAGGAGACATCAGTTCGCGGGGCGAGCCAGAGTCCTGGAGAGGCCATGGTGGATTCCCCCTGGATTAGATGGGCTATGGGGAAAGAAAAACGCGATTCCTGGAAAGTAACTGGGTTATAAACCAAACATTTATCATGAAATCATATGAAATCCCCATTCATCACCATTTCTATCCATTTCTTGTTAATTAAATCGCCCAAATTATATTCCAAAGATAATCCATTTGCGAACCAGTTAACTAACTTCATGGCGCATCAAAGTGGGGCCCAGGTAGCCATACAAAAAAATGTGGAAAACCCATTGGGAAACTGTTCGAAAAATTGCCTACTTTGATGGAAAGTGTTCCACATCTTTTAGTATGTTTACACTATTTAAGATTTAAGAGTGGGATTCTCTATTTTTGTGGGAGTTACTAGAAGGCCAGGAAGTCTCTCTCTCTCTCTCATCCAGATTCCTTCCAGAATTGAAACCCATTGATTGACATCTTTGCCGGCCAAAGCCCAAATTTTTGTGATTCAATCACCAATCTTGCATTGATTTTCTCGGCAGAACATCCTAATCTTTCGTCATCCGCAAGCTTTTGATGGTCATTCAATTTTGTGGATTAAGTCTCCAAATTGGCCTCCTGAAAACCCTTCCTTTCTTGTAACATCCTGAATGTTCGCTGGTTCTCATCCAACTACATCCCTGCTGACAAGCTGATGCCCCCACAGTTACGTGTGTTGGTTTACAACCCTTGATATAGGTATCGTAAACCCCAAACATTGGAGTTATGTTCACCAATTTTGCAAACATAAATCAGCTATACAACCCCGTTAGCCAGTTTGATATAGGTATCGTAAGCCCCAAACATTGGAGTTATGTTCGCCAATTTTGCAAACATAAATCATGAATCAATCCCATGAAATCCCCATTTCCTATAGTTTTTCTAGGGTTTTTGTGGAACCCAGCCTCAGGACCATCTCGTCCACCTGCCGCAGCTGCTGTTGTCACCCAGGAGTTTCATGATGTTTGTATTAGGTAGGATGATTATATTGAAACTATGGTATATGATACTTATTGGTAGGTAGATTGATATTATATATTAAAAAATGGTATGTTGGAAAATCTCATGTTCTGAATCTGAGGATGATTAGGTATATGAACAAATAGATAGGTAGATAAATAGATAAATAACAGGGCCGAAAACAAATAGAAAAGTAACTTAGCAAAGTTTGCCATTATTGCGGTAGGATTTTTGATGGTCTACCTTTTTGCGGATTGCAATATGCATATATATACATAATTATCTACGGCATATACTATATATCTATGTAACTTGAGTGCGTGAAACATACATCAATATAGGGATATGGGGATATTACATGATATTACCAAATAATGGGGCTTCAAAAAAAAACATTGTTTCGTATGGCTTCAACAACCAGGGTTTTTTTCGTATGGCTTACCGCGAAATCATGGATTCATCGGATGATTCAGCGGATTCATCAAGATGTATGGCTCGCACACGTAGCGATTGATGCCGAAAAATGTTCCATGTTGATATACCCTCTGGTGAACTAACATAGCAATGGAAAATGGCCATAGAGATAGTGGATTTTCCCATGAAACATGGTGATTTTCCATTGCTATGTTAGTTCACCAGAGGGTAGTTCAAAGTGCAGCCAATTTGGTGGGGTTGTTGCTACACCAATAAGCAGCCAGACCCACGTCGAAGAGTGTGACAAGGTGTGGGCAAAAAAGGGGAAGGCCAGTAAGAATTTTCAGCCTTAAAATGGTAACATTCGATGTTGTGAACTTGCGATACGAACCTACGAACCACTACAAAGCTCAGAAATGGACATGTCCAGATATGAAAAGAGGATCAAAAAGCTATGTATAATATGTATACGCAGCAATTTTCGTCACGTGAAATGATCCATCCTTTTGGACTAAGATATATTGCTTAGCAATGGCTATGGTGAAGGCCCATAGCACCCGTGAGACATGGATTTTCTCTTTAGAAAACCATGGTGATATTCAATAGCCATGCTAGTTACCCTCTGGTAAACGTTTACTGTTTGCTATTGAACATGGCCCATAGAAATAGTTGCTTTACCTATTAAACATGGTAATTTTCCACAGTTATGTTAGTTTACCAGAGGGTGCATGTCATGAACGTGTCCACTGAGGCCGCAGCCGTATGTCCAACGCTGCTTCCTGGTGACGCTCACTGCCAGCACCTGAGCCGCTAATGGAACTATCCATGGGTAAATCGACGATTGAGATGGTCCCAAAGAAACCTCACCTATAGATTTCCCATATCAATGATAGTGATTTACCATCTCGCCTCCAATTGATTGGTGATAATCCCCCGACTCCAAATCACCCAAACCATTAGGTAATCATTGATTGAAATATTACAGTAATCCCATCTGGTTGGTGGTTTTAACCCCTCTGAAAAATATGACTTCGTCAGTTGGGATGATGAAATTCCCAATATATGGAAAGTCAAAAAAGCCATGTTCCAAACCACCAACCAGTCAATGATAGTGATTTACCATCTCGATAGCGAATGGCAATTCACCATTTGGGGAATCTATAGCCGTTGAATTCAGACATGGCATAAACAACATCGTCTTCAATCCATATCGGATTGCAGCCCCGGTGGCAAATCTTCACCAGAATTGCTTGCTCAATGGCCATGCAACAGGAACCAATTTATTGGAGGTACCTACCATGTATAAGGCCTATGTTTCAGGCCTATGGAAGGGAATATCCGCACAAAATATGATCTTGTATGGTACAGTACCTACATTTTAGGATCCTGAAATTCCCATTGAATTGCTTGCCTGAGTCTTCTTCGCCTGTTCCAACATTGCTGGATCTTTGTCCAATTCCTGGCGGCCACTCAAGTGGGGGCTTGATCACAAGACAGATTCAATGCGGATCAATTCAGAAGGGATGCTATACCCAGCTACTAGTAATTGATATATACTGTACCATCATATTGGGTATATAAAACTTATGTCTATATAAACACACACACACACATATATATAAAGATTAATGCGGATTAATGCGGATCATTTAATAATGATTTATATATCCAACATTACCCAACTTGATATGACACTCGGGTCTGTCTGAAAAATGGGGGACCCTTAGCTATGGGAATTTCAAGAGAAAAACATATGCTAAGCCGTCGGGTTTTGGTGTTGCAAATTTTGAGGCAACCTCAAATGTACCTAGGCACGGGGGACCGCACAGGAACGTCCCGCGTGGGCTTGAATTGAAACAAGGTGCGAACAAACCTATGAAAACATGTGAGCGGGTATTGAATCATGCAATTCGTGGCTAAGTAGTCTTAAGTCATTGTCCAACCATGGATCATAGTCATGGCAATCTTTCAGGAATAATAGCCAACCATCAAGTTTTGCCATCCCACCCCTGATTTTTTCAGACAAAGCCATATTTACTGTACCCAAGCAAGCAGCGGCAAAAGGATCGGTGACAACCAAAGAACAAACAGTAGACTTGCCGACTTTCGTGCTGCTTGGGATCTGTTGCCAAACGAAATGAGCAATGGGTTGGGGGAACTACTCGTAGCTTCAATGACAAATCCTCATAAACCCACAAAGACTTGATGTCCTGGGGACCCTCCACCAATCAAACATGCCCACGGATGAACATTATCTGTTCTCTCTCCAACTGTTTTTCTGTTGAAACAGGTGACTGTTCATTTCCAGATTGGATTATCAAAGGGTATCCACCTATTTTGGTGGGCTAAGCACCCAGCTTCAGGCAATGAGATCCTGGTGTCCGTATGCCAAACTGCTTACACATGCGGAATTCTGATCTAACTGGTGGTTTCAACCCTCCTGAACAAACCACCAAACAATGGCTAGATAAACCACCAGTTAGATAGTTAGATATCAACAGTGAAATATGATTTTCAATAGTTTATTCTAAGAATGTTTGAACAAAATCATATTTCAAACCACCAAACAATGGCTAGATCATGCTAGATCTATTTCGTTCTACGGTCATGGCTGTGCCGCATCAGACTGGGCATTGGTGAAAATGATCAATTGAAGGGGTTAAGGCGGGTCCATTGGAAACAGCTTTCGGTCCTCAAATGCGCGATGACATGCCGCTGTCCATTCCACTATGTTATAGCTTCGTTCAAAATCCCCATTTAGACTGGGTGGTATGACCCACTCTCAAAACCAACCACCCATCATTTATCAACTATATCCCCGTAATCGTTAAAACACATACTTGGTGGTTCATTCCCCTATAGCAACCAACAGTTGGGAATTCTTGATCGCCCAAATACATCGGGAACCTGAAACAATAGATGCCTTTCAAAACGAAAGACATAACTAGTCAATACGTATATCTCGATAGTAACAGATTACATAACTGATGGGGTAGTTTTCATGCCCATGAAATTAGTCAATCTCTTATGTTGGACCATGTTAAAAGACATATTTTGATGGTTTTACCAGGGGTTTTCCAAGGTTTACCGCCCCTCCAAATCTTCTTTGGCCCCCGGACGCGGGCTCTCTGGAAGAGCTCCTTTTTGATCGACAGAATGCGCACCTGCGACTCACCAAAACGAAGGTGGGATGGGATACCCTTCGGCAGATTGATACCCTGCAGCAGTACACTCTTGCACGAGGGGTGGTTTTATTTTTAAGTTCCATGAGCCAGAAGATCGACAGGCACTGCGCCAGCACTCATTGTTGGGTGCGCATGGCGATTTAATAGAATGTTATCCACCAGATTTGAGAAACCAAAATCATCAAATACCACTCAAAAATGGGGATTCTTTTTTCTCAAACAATTCCTTCCCCACATTTTATGGAAACTCCCAATGATTGATTTATTTGTTTTTCTCTGGGATGCCCTTCAATGATATAATTCAAACCAATTGGATTTTCCCATTGTCACAAAACCAAACACATCATTGCCATGGGCTTTACGGGCACAGTGAAGAAAAAGAAGTGTTTTGAATTTGGAGGCCGCACCATAGCAATTCACTGTCTCAAATACGTGGAAACAGGGTAAGCCATGAGAACACTCTGCACATCCAATCTAGTGTTCCATCATATACGCATTAAAAAGCTATCAAAGCCCAGAGCAACTATCCCAAGTCCCATAGAATACCACACATTTATTGCCGAATCATCACAGTAGCGGTAGCATCCCCAACGAGTCTTTCATCTTGCGCCCAGATCCTGTTCATTTCCATGGCCAAGAAATGTGGCATAACTCCAATGGTCAAGATTCACCAGCAATCTGCTAGAAGTCACAATCACTGAATCACTTTTATGTTTTTGGGGACAACACTTTCCATGTTCTACACCATGTCTTTGAAAATTCTATGGAGAAAAAACAGCTTCATGCTCTGCACCCATTGAGCTAACTGGTCGTAATCCCAGTCATCAGAGAATCCCAAAACAGCCCAGCCAGCAGCCAAACACGCCTTTGGTGTGCTCAAAAAGGCGTCGAAATCAGGTTTGAACGGGTTCGGCAGCAGGGCATCCCTGCCGATGCCCCGATTTTTTGATGATGGCATCCTGATTTTATGATCGAATTTGCCGAGAGTATATCACTGGTTGGTGGTTTTAATCTATCCAAAAAAATATGAATCATGTCAACCAAACATCCTAAGTACGGTTGAAACACAATAAATATCTGATTCCCCAGATTACGGAAACACCCGTTGAATCCCAGTGAGATGTTCACAATTCATTTTCTGATGAGCCACCCGGGCTCCTTAAAAACTGAGTCAGCACGGGAAAACATCAAACGTAGCGGTCGAAAAAGACAGATTTGCAAGTTTCAAGCAACTAGCCAGATTTCATCCATGTTATTCCATTTTATTCCATTATATTCCATGTTATTCCACTATATTCCATGTTATTCCATTTCCATCCACTTTATTCCATGTTCAAATGGGAAGCCAAAAAATCATCTGAGAGTTTCATATGTTCACCGTCTCCCCGAGAATATCAGCAGCTGATCATCAATGTCCTAAGACTTGGGATGGACGCCGAATTATTCAGTGGTTAAAGGGATGGACATCCCAACATGCCTCAGCGCTTTGCCAAGAGTTGGTAAATCTGTGGCGTATCTCTCTCCATATTGTTACATAGTACCCTCTGGTAAACTAACATAACTATAGAAAATCACCATTTTTAATGGGTAAATCCACTACAAATGGCCATTTTCAACAGCCATGTTAGTTTACCAGAGGGTATCACATGTTATATGAGCAATGCCAAAACATGTCAAACACACAATGTGATAACCCCAAACCAATGGGTATTTGGAGGATCATCCCACTTGGTACCTGGTTAGTAATCCTGGCTGGTAAGTCCCCAGCCAAGGTCCCCATTCAGTGGGTTATCCCATAAAATACATAAAAGGCCTATAAGTTATCTTACATAAATGGGTTATAACTAATCATAAAATACTATAGTGGATTACTATCCCATAAATGTATAAGTTATAACTAATCCACTAAGTGGCCTATCCCATACATCTTCAATAGGTAAACTAGCTATGGTTACCACTAGGTGTAGCGTGCCACGCTATGGGTTACACCCCGCATGCCCCAGGGATCGTAAACCTGCCTTGCAAGCAACGAAAACCTCGGCGCTGCTGGATCTTGGCGATGAAACATGGGAAATTCCTACGATTTGTTTTTTGGTTATGATGTATGCTGCTATCAAAATTGTTACCATTTTGCATAGCCCAAAATCAAAGAAACAACATAATCCATTTGAATGCTTGTATCATGATTGTTACCCCAAAAATGGGATTTAAGGGATTGGTGCAGTGGCATATGATGGCACCATTTAAATACCGCAAATTGGGAACCCAAAATGAATATACAGTGGACCTAATACTAAACCAGGATTTGGTTGGGTATAATCATCCTGGCATAAAGGGCCGCCGGATGAAATTGGTAGATCGAACTTCATTGAATGGGATATTCATGGGCATATTTTACACTGGTTGGTGGCATACCTACCCCTCTGAAAAATATGACTTCGTCAGTTGGATGATGAAATTCCCAGCATCTGGAAACATAGAATTCATGTTCCAAACCACCAACCAGTACAGGATATATTGCCAACTATAATCAACAACTATAAGAATACAGTTGGGAAACTCAGCTCCTGAGCTCTTCGTTTTTTTTTAAAAGAATATGGATGCCCCTGGCTCCGAACCGCTTGGATCAACCATCCAAGTCATCGAAAGATTGGATCTTTAACACAACAGCAACACATAGAAATCTCCTCAAAGTGCATACCAATCATCATGGGGGTATATTACCAACCATGGTGGGGATGTTTTTAAATACATATATAGAGTATTTTTTTATCCAACCATCATGGGGGTAGTCCATCAACCAACAGAGTAGCCCTACATCCATTGGTTAATCACCGTGAAAAACCCATGTTTCCATTGCCATTTTAAGGGTTCATCCATGTTCATTCATTTCAAGTTGGACATGCCGTCCAGCTATATCATTAACATCTATAACTAACATAGCCATGGTATAAATGGCACATTTATATGATTTTCCCAGCTATAACCCTCCACTTATGAGGGATTTTCCATGGCTATGTTAAATAACCAAATGATGGTATATCATTAACATCCCATCCAGGATGTTTAGAACAGATCTTACCTCGTCTCCCTCGTTGGTGAAATCGTCTCGTTAAATATGGTTTCAATTTAGTACGTCGCCTCGTTAAATCAGAAACCCTGCCCCACACCTCAAGGCTGTTATTTCGTCACCGGCGTTTCTTGAGTGGGCTCATGCCTGTGCGGCTTTCTCTTCTTGCATTTGAAGGTCTAAACCCCTTTTAAGTCCTGCAAGGGAGGCCCAAGTGTCACCAGCAAGGGTTTTAGGTATATATTCTTTTGGAGGAGTCGGGTTTTGTTTATGCACCTCCCTTGATTTGCGCGCGTGGGGGTGCACCTTCTGGACAGTCCTCTTTCCAACCCTGTATCAAACCCTTTGTATAGGTCATCATTTGACTTTGGCCTATTTCAGAGAATTTTAGATATATTTTTTCACTGCAGGAAAATCTAAGATATGATGCAAGTTTGTCATGAAGGGTGGCCAAGTTGAGACATGCAAACACTTTGGTGATCACTGCCTGGGGATGGAGTGACCTTGGCCCTGCGTGAATTGGGCAGAGTTCTGGTTGGAATGCTTATTTTGATATCCAAACAAATCCACCAGGAGGCAACGCACATTTTAAGTTTTTTTTTTATTTTATTTTTTAAATTTTTGCTTTTTTTAGTTTTTTTTAGTTTTTCTTAGATTTGTTTAGTGTTGTGTAGGGGGAGTAAGGCCACCAGGAAAACCTACGTATAGAAATCTGAAGAAACCTTGCATTGATGATTCGGTGTAGCTTATGAGTTTTCATTGGCAATATAGAGAGATGTTCAGGGGGTAGTCCATCAACAATGCAAGAGTTTGTTGAAACATGTTGAATCAACAGGAGGGTTCAGATTGGGAGTGGACAGCAGGGAGGTGATGGAAATCCCAACAATTGGGGTGTTCAGATCTTCAGACTGAGCAGGGGCACAAGGAATTTGATATCCATATTCTGTGGAATTTAGTGGAATCTAGATTTCTATAGTAGAATTTAGTGAGTTTTAGTTTTCTATAGGTTTTTTTAGTTGTATATATTATTTTGCAAAGAACCTATCAAATGCTAAGAGGGTAACAACGGGTTTGTATGACTGTAGGCATCAACGTTTGCTAATCTATGACAGGTTTTCCTCAGCTTAATGGTTAGAGCGCCGCTCTTCTAATCCGCAGTTTGGAGGTTTGAATCCCATGCCTACATATCAAGCAATGTATTCGAATGTACTCGAGACTGGGCACACCTTGACATGATTATTGCACGAATCAGAGCTGAACAAATGTGCTTGCAAAACGTCATTTGTGTCCCTCCCATCTTACTCAAAAACAATTTTTCATAGCCGTTCTGTGTGGCAAGGTGTGAGCGAAAAATCAAAGGGATTTCCATTCAATCACTTTTGTTGGTCAATCCATTTTTGATGATTAAATCACACTAAAATACCATCACATCACCGCTATGTTCCCCTGATATCCGCTTACCAGGTTTGATCGTTAAACCCACCATCTCGGGATACAACACCAACAAAAACGCTGCCAGAGTTGCGCTCCATTCTCGGTTTTGAAGGACTCATGTCCCACAATGGCTCCCAACCGACCTCCGCGACGCATGACCTAAAGAAAGGTAAAATCACACTACCCTGGGGTAAATGTACGCCCTAATTACTTTACAGGATATATTATGGCAATTGAATTGGTAGCCCGGGTATACCACACTATACTGCGTTGGCCTTTCGACCCTGCGAAAATTATTTATGGATTTGGGGGCCCGCCCGGCCTCCAAATCTGTTCTTGTGGCTCAATTGCTTTGACCCAGACTTGTGATTCTCTGTCTTCTTTTTTTTGGGGCCACATCATTAAGAAGCCACAGATAGACAGCAGTGCCTAGATCTTGAGATGTGAAGCATTGGGTCTTTTGGAGTGCTTCCATGTCGTGATTCAACGGTGTCACAATTGAGGATCCTACTGCCCATGCAGTTGTCATTGGCGGTCCTGTAGCCACTTGGTTTGCGGAGGAATGCGTGGATAGGGTTGCGCCGGTAGGTAATGGTGGGTGTTCGAAGCAGTGTGTGTTCGACCCGGCTATGCGAAGGGTATTCGGAAGAAGTTGTTTTTTGATGATAGAACCTGGCACATGACATTCTGCCGCATGTGCCCGACCGTATGCCCACGATTTCGTGGGTTTTGGCGCAGCTTTGGCCAAGGATTTGTTGCTGCCATCACGGCCTGCCAGCCCTAGCAGGCAACTTCTGCAGATGGCGCATGTGCGTGCTGCTTGGCACGAATGCAACAGCCTATGGGAAGACAATAATTGGCCCAGGGATATAAAGTGCCAACTGCACTGTCGAGGGGCTATGTGCTTTATATTTTTGTTTCGGTTTTTTCTTTCTAAATTTCACGGAGTTCTGTGGATGTTGTGGTGTATACATGCAGTTGTGCTTTGGGTTGTACACAGCAAAGACCCAATGCCAGCCCTTATGCTAATTGTAGATGGCTTTGACATCCATACCTTCCTGAGTCAGAAACATTGTATTGTTTGCTGCTTTTACAGGCCCTCCTCATGCATTGATTGACATAGAATTTCTATGGAACATCTGGTAGCTGGGTAGCCCAAATCTTGAGGCAGCCAACAGTGTAGCCGCATTGGTCATAACACGGTTTCATTTTGCAGTGGGTCTTTGCCTCCCCCTTCGGCGCAACCATCCACAAACAGACCAACACATACTTTGTAACATTTTCACCTGTAGCAGAATACACACCTTTCATTTTCCGGCTGGCCTACCGAAAATGTAATAAGCAGCGGTGCATGAACAGTATCCAGTAGTCAGAGACTCCATGTTCAAGGCAGTGTGCATTGAAGGAGAATATCTTTACAATTCACATTAGGGTGAATCCCTTCATTTTGTCTTGCGCATTTGCCTTGGCAACCTTGAAAGCGTAGGCACTCAGACGCCTCATTTGCCTAGCTTGTTGAGAGGGCAGGAATCTTACCCAGGTTGCTTGCAATCATGGATAATTCGCCCAAGTTTTGTTGAAACAAGCTTTCTTAGGCACAGACAGATGGCAGTGCCTAGATCACATGTTTGGGAGGAAATAAAGATATTTCACCCAAGTTTTTGTTGAAACAAGCGTCCTTAGGCACAGACAGACGGCAGTGCCTAGATCACATGTTTGGAGGGTGATTATGGATACTTCACCCAAGTTTGGTTGAAACAAGCTTTCTTAGGCACAGACAGACGGCAGTGCCTAGATCACATGTTTGGGGGGTATTCATGGATATTTCACCCGAGTTTTGTTGAAACAAGCTTTCTTGGGCACAGGCAGACGGCAGTGCCTAGATCACATGTTTTGGGGGGTAATCATGGATAATTCCCCAGAGTTTTGTTGAAACAAGCTTTCTTAGGCACAGACAGACGGCAGTGCCTAGATCACATGTTTGGGGGGTAATCATGGATAATTCCTCAAGTCTTGTTGAAACAAGCTTTCTTAGGCACAGGCAGACAGCAGTGCCTAGATCACATGTTTGGAGGGTAAACATGGATAATTCCCCCAAGTCTTGTTGAAACAAGCATTCTTAGGCACAGGCAGACGGCAGTGCCTAGATCACATGTTTGGGCGGTACTCATGGATATTTCATCCAAGTTTTGTTGAGACCAGCTGTCTTTGGCACAGACAGACGGCGGTGCCTAGATCACATGTTTGGGGGGTAATCATGGATACTGGGTAGTGGACCTTTTGTTTCTCCTCACACGGAAAGTCGTCCCACACACGGTGTCCCGTGCAGAAGTAGGTCAACAACCCTCGTCTCTCAGAGTAAGGCTTTGGCAAGGAAGAAAGCATTCCAACACAAATCGTATTGGCGCACGCGTTTCTAGACTCTGTAAAGTGCAGTGCCCCCTTGTTTCCCTTATCACCTTGTACAGCTGCGATTTGTTACAGAAGGGCATTTCCAGCTGAACTGATGCGGCATCTATCCGCGCTGTGTACCAGTAAACAGAACGATAGGATGAAACAAAGGATGGCCAATCGCAACAACGCTGACGAAGCACCCTTGCTAGCTCCTGCTGATGCTGTGGGAGAGAACTCAGCAAGGAGCTGTTTGCACAGTACACGTGATACTTGTGATGAATTGTGATGGTAAAGCTTTTCTTTTCAGGTAGAAAGATCATTGTTTTACAGCAGTAGGCGCAGTAGCAGTTGAGAAGGCTCAGCAGCCCAGCCCCCCAGGCAGGATCCCACGAATTATTGGTTTTGCTTGTTGGGGCTTACTACCTGGTCCCTTGCGTGGGTTTGAACCTCTTTTGGTCTCGTTTGGGCCTCCAGGGGTCTCGTTTTTGGTTTCGATTTTTTCTCCTTTCAATTCCCCGAATCGAAATATGGTCAATATGGTTTGAAGAAGCCAGGCTGTTTTTGGTGAGGACCGGTGTGCCAGTATGATTTGCACGCTTTGAGATGTTTCTTGAAACATGCTGCCAGCCTACCAGTAGGAATAGCGTGGAAATGTGCATCAGCTCTGAAACCTAAAAATCGGTGTGCCAAGTGCGAGAATAGTTCCGATTTCATTTTTTGAGGCTTTGGGATGGCTTGGGATAAGCAAAACGCACTGGCACACGATGATGCCAGATCTCCGGAAAGTAATGTTCAATTTTGGTGGGGGCCGGTGTGCCAGTATGATTTGCATGCCATGGGGTGACTTATTGGAAGCCTGGGGTGACTCTTGGATGACTGTGTGCCATGCGGGGGGGGTGACTTAATGTTAGGGGGGGTACGAAAGGTCACGCTCGTACTTCCCCAAGTTTTGTCGAAAGACATTTTCTTAGGCACAGACAGACGGCAGTGCCTAGAGCACATGTTTTGGTGGTATTCATGGATAATTCCCCCAAGTTTTGTTGTCACGAGCTTTCTTCGGCACAGACAGACAGCAGTGCCTAGATCTTGAGATGCGAAGCATTGGGTATTTTGGAGTGTCTGCACGCTGTGATCAACTGGGACGAAAAGTACAGAGATGGATAGATGGATGGATAGATATATGAATTAGAAAATGGCTAGATAGATGGGTAGAAGGATAGATAAAAAGATAAATAGGTAGGTAGGTAGATACAGTAGATATCGTTGACGAATCAACCCAGGCATATTTGCACCATCAAGCAATTGCTTTCTGAGGACTTTGGCGGCGCACGCATCGTGGCCACAAATGATGCGGCTACGGAGACGGAGCTCCGCTGGTCCTGGTGCAAATTGACACATTTCCCAGATTGATGAAGAATGCCATAGTTAGTCACCAAGGCGACTAACACCAACGTTTGTAGTCTGCAACGCCATAGAGGGATACCAGGAGATTTGGACCTTTTTTCACAATAGGTTGCCCTGAACAGCAAAATGGCCCTTGAACCATCTATAGTGCTGGCAAACTAGGGAGGCACGTCTACAAGCCATGGCCAGCGGCCAGTTCGGATTTTTGACATGGCGAAGATAAAAAAGACATGCCACTGCCATTCTAGTTTCAACCACACCAATTGCCGTCATTTGCACGCCTCTTCAGTCATTTTCACTATTGTGGAACGTCAGACAGACTTTGTTTCCTCTTTCTTGGAAGCAAGAGTTGACAGACAGCAGCAAAGACACAGCCCATCAATAGGCCAGCTTTAGTGGCATCGATCTGGGCGAGTCTTTGACTATTGAGACATCACAGCAGGAGACCCGTTGCCATTCTGTCGCAGGGTCTCTGGTGCGGACATGGGCATTGTACTCGCCATGGTTCTGGTGACTCTTTGGTTTTCAGGTTATATCGAAATCATCATTTGGAGGAGATTGCATGTGCTGAAGCAATCCTTAAGACAAAGTCAAGATTCTTTTAATGCAGTGTTACTTTGTGGTAGCAGCAAAGGCCGGAATGTGCATGTACCTGCGTAGGTTTCGATACATGGGCCACAGTGAAGTCTCATTCTGGCCTGCACTGATGCGCTCTTTATTCGTGTTTCTACCCCTAAAGCACCAGGGGGATCTCCCATGCGGGTTTGCCTGGCGCGAGGGTCTAAGTGAAAGTTTTTTTCCAGTTCTCAAGGCCCTGTTACCGCATTCTCTCTTGAAGCCATGGCCATGGTGTCTTTGGGCTTGGTGGCACTGCCGGAAGAACATTTCGAGAAAAACGTTAGCAATCCGGGCAAGGCCGGCCGATGTTGATTATGTTGATTGTTTTTTGGCTTGGCGTTTTCTTTTTCTGCAGCTGGCAGGAGATAAAAAACAATAGTCAAAATGAATATCATTGGGGATCATGTCAAAGAAGTCCTGCAAACAGGGTTGGAACCCTGCCAGGTGGCACCAGCAAAGGCCCTTTTGACCCATCAAACTCCAGTTGCAGCCATCAAGCATGCATTGCGCCAATCAGCACGGGCTTTGGGGACATCATTGAGTGACCCCGAACATATCCGCAAGAAGCTTCCACCCACAGAGGATTGCAAAGCGCTCATGGCTGCCGGCCGCGTCTGGGTGATTTTCAAGCTGGAGATCCCAGAGGCCGAGTTCCATCTCGATTTGAAGTCTGGATATGTGAAGAAGCAAGCCGGAAGCGGCTTTGAGATTCAGACCTGGGACCTTCTCAGCCCGAAGTGGCATGCGTCCACTGCATCCAGGACCAAACTCTATGTTTCTGTGTGAGTGAAAAGGTCCTCACCAGCTTCGTGCTCGCCAGGATGCCCGAGGCTCCAGCTTGGTCATTCTATGTTGGAATCAGTGCCGACACGGCAGCTAGGATCCTTGCGGACCCTACTGAGGCCCGTGGCTACATCTTGGAATCCTTCCAACACCGGAACATGGGGAACTTGGTGCGCAAGTGCCTGGCATCAGAATCAATTGCTTATTTGGCCTGTTGTAGGCACCAGGAAAGATATAATTACTCAATCACCAAACAGTTTATTTCTGCTAGGCCTGCTAGGCATGTTTCACCATGACAGGCAAGCTGGGCATAAAGTTGCTCACATTTTGGCCGGCGTTTACGCCATTCCGTTCTTTGAAGACAAGTACGGCTGCGCCTTGCTCCAGTCAATTTTGGACGAGAAGAAGGCGGAGGAGAAGAGCCACATCCTGACGATCAAGGTGTCGTGCTTGGATGTTGCAGCAACGCTGCAGCATGTCCCCGGCATGTCCTCCGTGTGGGTTCCACGCGATATGGACAATCTATACAAGTGTCCTCTCCATGTGTCTTGGGCGACATTTGCCTTGGCTGATCATTGCGTTCAAGAAGCCCAGCCTGCCAGCCTATATCGCGAGAAGAAGCAAAGCGTTGAATTGTATGACTCGTGCAAGAGGTGCAGGGTACGCTGCCCAAGAATACTTGCTTTTATTGTCTGGGCTCACGCGAAGCAGCTGTGGCTTGAATGTTCTTTTTGTATCGGATGCCACATATTGTGCTTTATTCCCCACCTGCAAGGTGAGGGTTGTTAGATTTTATCAGAGTTGTTCTTCTTCTCCTCCTCCTCCTTCTCCTCCTCCTCCTTCTTCTCCTCCTCGTTCTCCTCCACCACCTCTGCCTCCACTTCCATGTTCACTTCCGCCTTGCCAACTCTTCGCCAAGCTCTTCCCCAACTTCCGCAGGACCTCAACTGCAAGGGTCTGAGCGCACTGGGCACCGCTGGACCTCAACCTGGGACCTTCCGAGCTCAGTGAGCACCACTGGACCTCAACCTGGGACCCTCCGAGCTCAGTGAGCACCGCTGGACCTCAACCTGCGACCCTCCGAGCTCAGTGAGCACCACTGGACCTCAACCTGGGACCCTCCGAGCTCAGTGAGCACCGCTGGACCTCAACGGCCAGATAGAATGCCAGAAGATATGCCAGATAGAACGCCAGATAGAATGTCAGAAAGAATGCCGGAAGATATAGCAAATAAAGTGCCAGAATGTTTGCCAGATAGAATGCCAGAAGATTTGCCAGATAGAATGCCAGAAGGTATGCCAGAATGTCAGATACAATGCCAGAAGGTATGCCAGATAAAGTGCCAGAATGTTTGCCAGATAGAACGCCAGAAGATTTGCCAGATAGAATGTCAGAAGATATGCCAGAAGATATGCCAGATAGAGTGCCAGAAGGTATGCCAGAACATATGCCAGGTAGAATGCCAGAAGATATGCCAGATAGAATGCCAGAAGATATGCCAGATAAAATGCCACAAGGTATGCCAGATAGAATGCCAGAAGGTATGCCAGATAGAATGCCAGTAGGTATGCCAGATAGAATGCCGGATAAAGTGCCAGAATGTTTGCCAGAACATATGCCAGAAGATTTGCCAGATAGAATGCCAGATACAATGTCAGAAGATATGCCAGATAGAGTGCCAGAAGATATGCCAGAACATATTGCAGAAGATATGCCAGGTAGAATGCCAGAAGATATGCCAGAAGATGTGCCAGAAAAAAACAGAAGATATGCCAGATAGAATGCCAGAAGATTTGCCAGTAACAAAATGTATAAATGTCATGGTGGGGATCACTCGAAGTAAAGCAATTTTCTCCTACTCTCAAGTCTTTGCTATTAGAAGCATGGCTTGTATCAAAATGAGCACTGTCACGACCGTCATGAGCCAGCTGCCATTGCCAGGTTTGGATGTCTCCATGATTTTCCATCGCAGGCCCGGTGGGGTATGTGAGCACAACTTATGTGAGCACAAGCACAAGTTCCGCTCACTTACTATCAGATCATGTGGATTGCCCCATGGTATTCAATGATACGAACCTCTGAGATATTACGGTCAGGGTCGCGCACGCAACCCCGAGGGCAATCTTGAGAAGCATTGCCTTGTGTTTTTTACCTGCCCTTTATGCTACAAAGGAGGCATGGTAAGAGATCACAAGATTTGCTCGCGAATACGGCCGCTGCCGCATGCGAGATCAGACCCGTATTGCATTCAGCAGACCTCGAAGGCTCCTGCCACCAAACGGCCTGCAGAAGCTGAAATCGAGTGTGGCAGTGCAGCCAAGAAGTTGACGACAGCAGAAGCTGCGAAGTTTGCGGCAGAAACCGTCAAGGCTTTGAAGCCTCGTGACCAGCAGCCTCCGGAGAACATCGTGCCAGTGAGCAAAGTGGTTGCAGCATCACCGCAGACAGCTGGCATGCCACCGGTGCTGCAAGCCCCTAAACTTCCAGATCTAGAAGAAGGGCGTCACTTGGGCGCTTGGACTATCATGAAGCGTGTCATTCCTTGGGCCACTTGGCAGCAAAAAATATGTTTGCTGGAGCCACTCCTAAATTCAGAATGATGCCATTTAACTGCTGTCGGTTTTGATTAATCAAGCTAGATTTAATTGAACTCCTCTGATCTCCTCTGCCATGTTCTGTGGTTTGCCATCCTGAGTTTCGAGCATTAGCCCCTGCAAGATCTTCTAGACTTCTTTCAGAGAGCTTCCCCCTGCGCCATTTGTGATTCTCTGAGGTGCTTCAATCCTTGCCGACTTTCCTTTCGAAAGCTGCCTTGCCATCAGCTGCATCTTTGGCAGACCTAGCACCGCTGGAGATCCAATCATCGCAGTCCCAGGGCCTCAAGAACTTCAAGGAGAAGTGGAGCCCGGCAAATTGCCTGCAGGCTATCCAACATAGTGGCCTCTACGAAGCCGGCCGTTCGCTGTACTGGCTGGACCCGGGCTTGAGCTCCAACGACACATTGCTGCTTGAAGAGCCGCCCTATGCAGAAGTCCTTGAGGCCGAGCAGATTCTTTGCTGCAGCCATGGGGCCGGAGATCGCTTCTTCTTTCCTGGCGCTTTTGGGTGCTTTGCTCCCAAGCATGTGTTGAACACGGGTGAGCTACCAACCAAGCTGTCTCTGCTGCACAAGCACACACAGCTCTATGCCTGGTACGTTGCTATGTGCAGGGCATGCCTGGACACGGATTTGGAGCAGATCAAGAAGCTTCATGAGATGGCCTTGACTGTCACTGTCAGGGCATTGGCCACGACCGATAGCATCAGCGTGACCCTGGAGATCCTCACGGTCAACGACAAGTCTCGACAGGGAAGCAATTCGGACACCTTTTTGATGTTCGCAAAGAAGGTCCAACATTGAGCGCCAGCAGGCCGCAACAACCAAGAAGGATCTTCTCCAGAGCTTGATTTCCAAGAATGTGCGTTTCAACGGCACCAAGATCAACAAGACTGTTCTTGATGGGGCCTTGAAGGTGGCAGGCATGCTGAGCGATGCATCTTCTAAGATCCTGTCTCGCATCCAGCGAGAACATGGCCGAGATGTTTTCTCCAACAATTATTCCAAATTGGCCCGCTTGTGCACGCGATGTCAGAAGCAAGTGGCTACTTTGGAGAATGTTGGTGCTGGAGGCGGCGCTGAAACATTGCTTGAGTTCACCTTGGGGGCAGCCTATGTGGCATTGGCCCGCAACCAATGCAGCCCGGACTTCTTCAACGTGGAAACCATAGACCCGCGCGGTGACGAGGTGGGCTGGGCTTGCGGGACCTTTGCTAAGGTTGCAGTTGCGCACCAGGTGGTTCAGCTCGCTGAAGCTTCTTGGCAACAAGCCCCTGTGGGAAGCTTGAAAGACGAAGCCAGAAAGACTTCAGACGCTTTGAAGAAGCTCGGCACACCTTTGGCTTTCCATTACGCTGTGCCCAAAGAGGTGGATGCTGGCTGCAGCAACGCAGCAGAAGATGTGCTTGAGGAAAGGGATCCACTTTGTGGGGTGACAGACGGGCTGGATGCAAGTGGTGTGAAGGCAGTGGAGTTTATGATTTCGTGGAAGCCGCCAAGGTGTCCAACCCATGTTCCCACCTCTTGAAGCCGGATGTGACCACCAAGCTGGCGAAGAGCATGCGCTCATGCACCGCTGCCAGATCCTCAAGTCCAAAATACTGATTCAATTTTTCATACAAGACGCCAGAACTGGCGAGACATCATGGAATCTTATAGTTCTGAAACCACGTTATTACAAACACATGCAGCAGGAGCCATTCCACCAGAGTTGTTTCTTGCTTTTGCAGCCCCTTCCAAATCACTCAACATCCTCAGCATTTAAATGCGCAGCCCCTTTTGAAATTTATTCAGCATCTTCAGCGGCTGAGGCCCTTGCAATTTCCCATGTTTCGTGCGAAGCCACGTCAGCACCGCCTGTCAGCTTGAGGGATCTTGTGAAAGGGGATGACGAGCAAGAGGATGAGCAGAAGACTGCAAGGGAAGCAGAGCGAAGCCACTTGTGGCGGGAGGCGCAGACGCTTGGGAAGAAGTACGTGCAGTTGGGCCTCTGGCAAGGCCGCACAATGGATTCGCTGGCTACTTTGTTTGCAAAGAGCCCGGCCAAAAATTTTGAAGGAGTTCTGAACGACAGCCACCAAGCCTTCGTCTTTTCCAGTGACTTGTAGCTCGAAGGACCTGACCAATGGTCAAAGGTGCCTGCCTTGGACAGAGCATCGTTGCAGCCAGCCTTTGACTTCATGAAAGCACAGTGCAGTGCAAGGAGACCTCGATGCTCTTGCTCTTTGATGGTGGGTCGCGCTCGAACCGCCAATTGATCGAGAGCAGACGTTTGGCGACAAGGTCCCGGGCGGCGGCGGGCTGTTTGATTGGATTGTGCTCTACCGCTCCACAAAGAGTGCGCCAGGGAAGAGGAATCGAAAGGTGTTTGCTGGCTCTGTCCGTTGTGAAACGGCCTTCCTCCGACTATCAGTCCCACGCGTGAGGTTGGCTGTGAAAGCCTGGGAGGATGACTTCACGTCGAATGAGGAGTGCAACACCAATGATTTGCACATGGTTGACGTTCCCCCGCCCGGAAAGTTGCCTCGCATTCTCCGGTCTGACAAGACCCGTATCTTCCCCGATGCCACTGTCCCCAACACGGTGAAGTCCTCCTCTGTGCCGCTGCTTCTTGTCAAGATTTCAAGCCGGGATTTGTTTGATGACGGCTTGGGCATAGAATCTTGGTAGACAATTTGTCTGATGTCAACTGACCCCCGCTAAAGCAACTTAGTTCGCATCCCACTTAAGAGGCATCCCATGTCAAATTCAGGATATGCCTTGTGCAGGGGAGATGATGGGACAAAGGTAAGACGATGTCAGAATGATCTTTCAGAGACAATTTTAGAATATGGCAGAATATATGGCCGAAGACATGTTGGGATATGCGTCTGAATATATACCAGAAGGGGTGCCATGAAAAACTAAAAAGTCTAAGGACCTGAAAATGGCAACTTGCTGGGCGGGGGACCATTGGGAAGCACCCGTGGGACTGATAGTCGGAGGAAAACTTTCTCGCAGCTAATGGAAGCTAATGGATGGCGTTACCAAGCACGGTGATTTGGTTTATATATCAAAGAAGCCGTTTTAGGCACAGACAGGCGGCAGTGCCTAGATCACAGCATGTTTTGATGATATGGATCATTCGCCCAAGTTGAAACCAAACAAGCCGTCTTAGGCACAGACAAACGGCAGTGCCTAGAACACGTGTTTTGATGATATGAGTCATTGGCCCAAGTTGATATCAAACAAGCCGTCTTAGGCACAGACAAACGGCAGTGCCTAGAACAAATGTTTTGATGATATGAATCATTGGCCCAAGTTGACATCAAACAAGCCGTCTTAGGCACAAACAAACGGGCAGTGCCTAGGTCACATTTTTTTTACGTAACCCAAGTTGAGATCATCGAAGGAAGTTTAGAAGTCTTCCGACAATATGGACAGATGAAAAGCAGAGCAGGGCAGAGGCAGAGAGAAGAGAAAGATTAAGAAGAAAAAAGATGGAGATGCGCGAAAAGGTAGGAAAGTCGCGATCCACTGTGTTTTTCCAATGATTTGTGGCTCCGGAGGGTCGAAAAGTAGGCTCGCTAAAGCGGCGGGTGCGGAGCCAGCTGGCCAGAAGACTGCCAAAAGCCAATGCCCTGTTGCGCCAGGTGCAGGAGTCCAAGGGGAACGAATTTTGGGAAGCCGTGTTGCAGATGCTGGACGTGAAGAACGTGTGCGATCTAAGCCCAGGCAGTGGAACCCTTGCATCCACTTGCCTTCGGATGCAGATTCCTTACCTTGGAATCTTGCGGAGCGATGCCCACCACAGCTACTGGGGGAACGTTTTGGACCGACAGTGCCTTCAGTACCTGTCAGACTCCAACTCCATCCTCTACAATGAAAGCCTGTCAGAGCTCATTCAGGAACTTTTTTGCTGAGACGCTCACCGAGCTCAATGAGCCCGACGTTGATGATGCTTCCGACCATTCTGATGGGTGAGGCAACAAGCGCATAGCCCGATGATTTTGCGATTTTTGCATAGTAGGTTGTCCTTCTCGCTGTTTTGCAGCTTGCGTGACATGGATGGGATGCCCGTGTAAACGTCCGTATTTTTCCACCCCATGCTAGGGATAACAGGACATCTTGACATTTTTGCAGGGCAGGTTATCCTTAAGGGCAAATGGAACCTGAACCATCCACTTTGGCAATAGAAGCTTGGCGTGGGACCTAGAAGCATGGCAAGTGACCAGTTCGGATTGCGGACATGGCATAGATGGAAAAGACGTGCCGCTGTGATCCCGTATGCACCCATTGGCAGATGACCAATCAGTGATCCGTGGTGGTTTACCGGCATTTTCAGTCAAGGTCACCATATTCGAAAGTAAAATAGATCTGGCCTTATTATTGTTTCTGTTGGGCCCAGAGTTGACAGACACCAGGGCAAAAGAAGACAGACAAAAATCCAAGAACAGCCTGTCTTGCAGCCAGGCCAGCCCCTTTGCGCCAGAAGAAGGTGCATCTACTTCAGGGGATGCTGCCCACATGTTTGATTCAAGGTTTTCTTATGTGAACAAAGCAACGGGTGACCTACCTAGTTTTTTTGGGCATCAGTCTGCAGGATTGAAAGCCAGAGCATGCAACTCTGTGTGTGCTACACATCTCGCGTTTGCCTTATTCCAAATTTTGCCTTACTCCAAGTTTCTCACCTGCGCCCCTACCCTGTGCTGCGATAGGGTCGACTGGAATATGAAACAAGAGGAGTGTGAAAGCTGTTTTGCATGGCTCAAAGTTGGTTGCCGGGTACATTTGACAAGGAAACCCTAAATCCCAGTTGGGCTTTTTTGTCTTCGTAGTAGAAACTGTTTGCAATGAGATTCGTTACCATTGTTCCCCACCTGCCAGGTGAGGGTTGTTAGATTTTATCAGAGCTGTTCTTCCGCCTCCTCCTCCTTCTCCTCCTCCTCCGCCTCCTCCTCTTCCTCCTCCTCCAGTTTCTCCTCGACCATGTCTGTATCAACTTCCACGTCCACTTCCGCCTTGCCAACTCTTCGCCAACTTCCGCGCGCAGTGGGCACTGCTGGACCTCAACTGCCGGTTTCCGATCTGAGTGGGCACGGCTGGACCTCAACCGCAAGGTTCTGAGCGCAGTGGGCACCGCTGGACCTCAACCAGGGACCTTCCGAGCCCAGTGGGCACCGCTGGACCTCAACCTGGGACCTTCCGAGCTCAGTGGGCGCCGCTGGTGGGACCTTCCGAGCTCAGTGGGCACCGCTGGACCTCAATGGCCAGATAAATGCCAGAAGATGTGCCAGATAGAACGCCAGATAGAATGTCAGAGAGAATGCCAGAAGATATGCCAGATAAAATGCCAGAAGATATGCTAGATAGAATGCCAGAAGATATGCCAGAAGGTATGCCAGATAGAATGTCAGATAGAATGCCAGAAGGTATGCCAGATAAAGTGCCAGAATGTTTGCCAGATAGAACGCCAGAAAATTTGCCAGATAGAATGTCAGAAGATATGCCAGAAGATATGCCAGATAGAGTGCCAGAAGATATGCCAGAACATATTGCAGAAGATATGCCAGGTAGAATGCCAGAAGATATGCCAGATAGAATGCCAGTAGGTATGCCAGATAGAATGCCGGATAATATGCCAGAAGGTATGCCAGATAGAATGCCAGATAGAATGCCAAAAGATATGCCAGAACATATGCCAGAAGATTTGCCAGATAGAATGCCAGATCGAATGCCAGAAGATATGCCAGATAGAATGCCAGAAGATTTGCCAGTAACAAAATGTATAAATGTCATGGTGGGGATCACTCGAAGTAAAGTAATTTATATAACCTCTTTTTTCCATTGTGCATGGTGGAGATGCCGCAGTAGGCGCAGGACACAGATGAGGACGACGTAAGCAATTGGGATTTCGAAGCTGGTGTCAGGCACGATGATGACCTGCGCATTAGAGCTTTTTTGCTGTTTGAAATTTCCGTTGAATAAATCCGGAATTGCAGAACACGCATTGTTCAGCATGTCACATCTCTGTCAGGTTGCAAGATCTTTGCAACAGGAGCTGTTTGCTACACTACTTTGGATCCAACCTGCTAGAAGGACTCGATAGGAGTAGGCGCAGGATACAGATGAGGAGACACCAGACGCGTCGGCGGGTGGTTTAGAAGATTAGATAGATAGATACATAGATAGATAGATAGTTAGATAGATAGAGATAGATTTAATATACACATATGTTTACAGATATTTATTACATATTTTTCCCCCGTTCCCACCGTTCTCTCCGTTCTGGTGCGGCGTTCCCCGAAGCGTTTGTTGGGTCCGCTTCCCTACCCTGCGTATTGCGTGATTGTATGCGTAGGTCACGCTGGCGACTTAGTCTACCGCTGTATTTAAAATAGAAGTTTCGTGCCAAGATATACACTTATAGACTTATAGAGATCCAGTTAATCAATGATTTCTTTCCCATCATTACGCCCCGCGCCCACGGGCCAATTAAGAAAAATACCCAAAGAAACATAGAGAAAACATACCTTTTAAAAAACCTAAAGAAACATAGAGAAAACATCCCACAGAAAATCATTCTCTGCGGCTTCTTGAGCCGGAGACTTCCGAACGTCGCAAGTCAATCGACTGATGCAAATCTAAAAATTAAAAATTGTTCCAAAGGTCAAGTCAGTATAATACTATGTGATGAAATTATGGGGAAACTGTACCTATAATACATCTTAATATAGGTATAGAGAGCCCATGAGGAAATCCCAGGGCATGCTCCAAAGGTAGATTTTCCGTATGTATCTATGAAAATTTGAGCGGCAACTCACGGCAATGGACACATGGACACTTTGGCAGGATGATCTTCCGGAAGTTGGTCATCACCTTCAGTTTTGCTCCGACCAGTTGTTGGGCTTTTCCGATGAAAAGTGGTGCTAGATGCCTTCTGTCTGGCCAGTTGGTCGGTTTACTGTCAAAGTCCCATCACGGTACGATGTATGATACCTTTCAGGCGGTAAAGTATTTGTCACCTGTCACAGACAAGTAATTGGGATTGATTTTCGACAGCCAGAGACGTCTTGCAGGCAGTCCTGATTCAGCCTTGTGAACTACGTTGCTCTTCAGTGTTTCAGGCCCGTTGAGATTCATACGGTAGAGCATCTCAACTTCTTGCGACCTGCCATTTCCATTCCTGAACGTTGATCACGTTTGTCAAAGCCAAATTCTTCGACTTTAACAACTTTACCAGCATGGCCGGTCGCTGACTCCCACAAAGAATAGGAATCATGCTCTTCTTCTGGATAGATTTGAGGCATTTTTCTCGCTTGTATGTCAGCTTTGAGCATATCATCCCACAGCTTTCTCCATTTCGCCTGACTCCACTCATCTCCAGAATAGCCACACGTGCTAGAAGAATGAGACTTTTGATGACTTTTGCATGTGAACTCCCCCCTTCATCGACATCTTCTCAGGCCATATTGCACGCCCGGCCAGGCAATGCAAATACATGATGTTGACTGCTTTCTGGCCAACAAATGCAGGGAGCAGTCAAGTCTGAGCTTTGTGAATTCTGCCGCACATCTTCTTGCCAGTAGCATGCATCCATCGTCAAGTACGTTAGAAACATATACTGTACCTGCGCAGCATTGTTGATGAAATCCCGAATTTCTTGTGGTTAAACCACCAATTGGTTTGATTTAAGCTCAATTTTTGTTGCTTAAACCACATATCTGGTCATTTTCACAACTTCATTCTTGTTGCTTGAACCCTCATCTTTGTTGATGAATCCACCATGTTTCTTGCTTATCTGTCGGTTGGGAAACTCTATCCGTAGCTCCTTAGCTACTTAGCTACTTAGAGGGAAGGGGTAAATACCCCTAGCTCAGCTCATCGCTCCCTCCATTCACCACTGGATAGTTATGATCTTATTCCTCTTTTTGTCCCCTAACAAACCCAATGCCGTAAACTATCCTCAATATCAGAAATTTGCTGGGTAGTATAAACCCTCCAAAAATCGTAGGTTTATTGAATAGTGAGTTTCCCACATGAATTCAAAACACCCCCGAAATGGCGCAACTTCTGAGGTCCGCAAAGTGCGCCTTGCAACACCAGAGTGCATCGGCTCGACGCTTGCCCACGACGGTATATCCTTGGTAGAGGATGAGGATCTATTTTTTGGGGCCCAGAAGATTGAGCAATCTTTCAATGGAATATAAAACAACATAAATTCATGGGATTTAATGGGAACTTAATGGGATTGAATTGGAATTGAATGGCAATTTAATGCGATTTAAATGGACTTTTATGGGAACTAGCGAGCCTGAATGGGAATTTACTGGGATCTAGTACGATTTAAAGGGATTTACTGTAATTCGACTTTGCACGGAACTTAAGAGGAATTGATGGTTTCAAGGTGAAGTCATGCAATGGTAACTTTAGGGGAACTGAATGGGATTTAGTGGGGTTTAGGGGTATTGAATTGGAATTTAATGGGATTTATATTCTGTATATACATATAGACTGTATGGGAATGTAAGGGGAATGCAATGGGACTTACAAAAACCTCTGTCAAGAGACTCTCTTGGATTCATGTCGACGTCGACCCCAGTGCTGGCAACTCCAAGCGTTTAAGGATCATCGCCCCAAACATGGGGAAAAACACATGCAGTAGTTGAAACCAAACAACCAGCTTGTGCATATAGTGGTGATACAATTTCACATATTTTCCCATAGATTATCTGGTTGGTGGTATACCTACCCCCTCTGAAAAATATGGAAGTCAGTTGGGATCATGATTCATTATTCCTATCATATGGAAAAATAAAACATGTTCCAAACCACCAACCAGATAAACATCCATAAACCATAGAATTCACCATATATCATATACCATACTATATCATATATCATACTATATCTATATATATATATACTATATATATATGTCCAACTGGGGTTTCTATGGATCTTCCGTCTCCTTGTGCCGTCTGCCGGTTCTCCGCCAAGAGGCCAATCCGTGTCGCTTGGATCCAATCCCACAGGGGCATTCCGGCTCAGGTTTTGCACCTGCCGCAGCCAGTGGGGATCTTCGTTTACTAAAAAAAAAGTATAATAGAATGGTAAAACAATTTAGTAGATTAATGGAATAACTACTTTTTATTACTACTATAGATACAAAACTCACATGGATAATGGTAGTTTTAAATTGTTTTCTATGGTTTAGTAGGGATAATAATGGGATAACATTGGGATAACAATGGGATAGTAATGAGCATGTTGAAGGATAATGCTTAACCGCCATTTGGACTTTCCGGGCAACACGCAGTGCCTGGCCGTATTATTACGATCATAAATTTCCCACTGATATCCCATCAAGAATACACCATATCCCATTAATATCCCCTATATCCACTATTGGATCTTGGTGTATTACATATCCGCTATCCATTGGTAACAATATATGCACCTTTCCCATTCATATCCAATAACATCCATTCAGGAATCCCGTAAATCACCAGAATTGTGATTGTTACTGGTAAAAAAATCAATCATGGCAATGGTAGCCACCATTTATAGGATTTTCCCATTAAAACTTTCATTTGCAAAGGATTTTCAAGTGCCCTCTTATCAACATAGCTATGGAAAATGGCCATTTAGTTCGTTGAGTCACCTATTAAACATGGTGATTTTCCATATCGATGTTGAAGTTTCCAGAGGGTAAATCCAATTAAATCTCATGGAAAATCTTTATACCATTAAATAACTGACCATAGGATTTCCCATTAATGACCATAGATTTAAATCCTATAAAATAATTAATCCAACATCATGGTATCTATATTTATACCATTAATCCTATACCATTAATCCTATACCATTAAACCCTATGGGAAATCCAATTATCTATGATCATTTAATGGGACATCCTATGGTCATTTAATGGTAAATCCATAGGGTAAATCCTATCTCATTCAATGACCATAGGCGACCCAGTGGACCTGAGGCTACATCAACGGTCGCCACGGTGCTGGGCGTTCCAACCTCTGCTTCCCCCACCAACCAGGTGATGGTCTCATATTGCAAGGCGCAGCCATTGCCTGGTGGGGGGAATGGATGGTAAATGTACGGTAACAAATAATGGATGATATATGATGATATATCATAAATCATTATCATACAAAATCATACAAATACGTGATTCAATGGTGAATCTACATGGATGATATATGATGATATGGGATGGACTTCCCCTAGGGTAAACCTACAGAAAGATGGGGAAAACACATGGCTTTTCCGTTCAGAAAACTATCTGCAATTTTTGTGGATTTTCCACATCTATGTTAGTTTACTGGAGGGTAACAGTTCTTATGGATTGGCTTGAGGTAAAACCTACAGGAAACCATTATAAATCTTGTTCACCATAAATTCTGGAGTTTTCTGGTAGATTTTCCATGATTTTCCCATCATCCATCCAATTCAAATTCTAGGATCCTTTCAAACATGATGTCTGGGTGATGTTTTACTTTTTTGTAATCTCGGGTGTTGCAGAAGAACTATGGGTGGGCAACAATGGGTGATGTCCACATTGTGTCAGCACCCTTTCCAACGAGAAACTCGCAACCCTGTTAGGCTTCTGCATATCTCTGGAAGGTGTTGCGGCTGGAGAGCTTGCATCTGATATCATCTGATACAAACCATACCTCCAAGAATGGCATTTAAAAGGCAGCCGTTCCCCTTGCACATGTTCACTGCAAACAAGGACAATTTAGCAGCAGAGTCAACAAACGGCACAGTGGCAACGGTTGTTTCTCTGTGAGCCCAATGTTGCGATTCCCTGAGATATCTCGAATCTCAATAGACAGTCTTCGCATTCCAAGCGGTCGTAGTTTCAAGTAGGGAGTTATTGGGATCTCTTTTTGGCGTTCACAAGTCTGGCAACCTTTTCCCCGGAAGAGAAACACCACAAGCTCCGCGCTGCCTGCTGCAAAGGCTGTACGCATGAGGTGCGCAGAAATCGCATTCACCTGGTGTCAGAGGCGGAGGCTGACTGTTCGGATTCGCCACGATTAACCAACAAACTGTTTGGAGAAACCATGAAACATCTTTGGGCCAGACTCTCAAGCCGCTCATGTGAAGTTCATGGACTCCTAGCGATAGCTGCAACTGCTACAATCACTCCCAATGTATCGGGCATTTAAGCAGAATGATGCGGGGTGCTAAAGGCCGACCGCGCACATAATTGAGTAGATGGCAAGACCAAGTCCGAGCTCACCAAAAAGCAAAGAAAGGCCACAGATTTGGGATTGAAACTCTTCCATCTTTTTGGACTACAATCCATCACAATGCCAAAGGTGTCAGGAGAAGCAACAACCATCATCAATTTACAACAATTTCCCGTTGTTACATAGAGTCAGCTCCCATCTCCATGCCTGGGAACCTTCTCACCCCAAATTTTTCTCCCCCGATTTGTGTACCGGTTTTATCATTTTATCGCAAAACTCAACGAAATATAGGTACAGTATGGGGTTTCGACACCCTTGCCCTTCACGGAAAAATAATTGGCACAGAATGTTCATCCTCCCATCGACGGTCCGCTGGACCATGATCAATACCCCTATCCCAGTCCATGAAATCCTTTTTGGTAAATAGACATCCCGTTGTGTAATTATATACTATATACGGATTAGTTCATACTCCCCAAAGTCAACCAGGTAGGTCAATGTTTCTTTGTCAACGCGTCAACCATCTTCTATCAGTTATATGATGTGATAACATGTCATGTCATATCATGGTATGTCTATGTCATATTCTATCGTATGATGCAATATCATATTATGTCATATCATACTATACTATGTCATTTTATATTATGTCATATCATATTATATCATATACTATACTATATCATATCATACTATACTATACTATATCATATCATATTATGTCATTTTATATCCCATCAGAAGAAGCCATTTTTCTGGTGGTCAAATCCCCTTTTTTTCAGCACAAATATCCACCTCTTCGAGGCTCAACTTGTCACCCCTCGAGCGCCAAATGGGGTTGAACACACCTGCTGCTCGACCAAATGGGGGTACACATATAACATGACCTGCAGGGGAGGTTTTTTTTTTCCGGCAATGACTGCCAACTAACATACTGGTAGCGGTAGTTAAAATTGCCCGTTTATAGATGATCTACCGATCTACCTATTAAAACAGAAGATTTTTCATTGCAACCTGTAAACGTTTACCAGAGGGTAACAACAAAATCCCTGGGAAAAACCACCACGTTTTTCAACAAAATTTCCTCGAACTTCATGAGCAAAACTGGCTTCCAGTTAGCAAACTGCTATACATAGTCATCACCAAAAGCTCTGGGGATACTTGTGGTGTTCAAAGCTGATCACCCAGAACTGTTGTTGTGCGCGGGCAATGATACATCTATTCCTGTCCATGCGTTTGCATGTGCCTAAAACAGCTCTAGGTACATTGTGCACAACATTTGCGAGCATATAGTTTATGCGACTGCAAATGTATATGCACATATATGCACATATATGCACATATATGCACATGTTTGTACATGTATACAAGCCGGTGCATGTCAATGGCATGCTAAACCATTGGCATATCATAGCCAATGACAGAAACACATGATAATCATAGAGCCATCATGAGCATATTAATATTTGCCAATATCTTAGCTATCAATAATATGGGTTAATGATTATAATATAATAATATCAGCACGTCTTTTGCTGCCCGCCTAGATTGAAATTGGTGGTGTCTCGGCCGCCGATTTTCAACCGCCGATCCACATCCACCTCGGACGGGACTATTTGTGAAGAGGTATGGGCGCTTTGGATACGATTGCAGTAGGCGTTGAACGGGATTTATTGATTTTATTGTTCTGTTTAATTGGATTTAATGGGATTAAATGGAATTTAATTAATCAACAAATATCACTGTATCATTGGATTGAGGTAAAGGAACATTTACAGGAAGCCATGGAGTTTCCGCAAGAATCACAGGGGGTTCCGGTTTCAATTCTCCCTTCTCATCTACTTCGGGGACAGCATGCTGATTCAGAAGAGGCTATGACTCACGATGATTGTCCATCGAAAGTGGATGGTTGAGTACTCAAACATGTACAGCAATATTAAATCATCCTCCAAATCGCCATTTTATTGAGTGGTATAGACATGTATAAACATGTATAAACCATCAAAATATTGGTGATTTATTACTGCATGACTACCTTTTTCATCTCTCAAAAGTGAGCAAATTTTAGGTCATCCCGAAGAATCTTTTTAGGCAATCTGGGCCGGAGGATCTGGGTTTTTTACGATCGTCACATATTGTAGCGGAACCAGAAGAAACAACCTTTCGGGTTAAACATGGTTGCCCTCTGGTAATTTGTTACATAGCTATTGAAAATGTCCCAGTAGAAATAGTTGATTTACCCACTCAAAATGGTGATTTTCCATAGTTATGTAAACGTTTACCAAAAGGGTAAACCTTTCGTTCACTGATCATCACGCAGTACGGACTGAGGTAGACGTGAAGATGGCTCGACGGCCACGTTCCTGGAGCCTGTCCTGCCTCAGAATTGGAAAATCGCCTGCAGAGTTTCCTTATTGGATGTCTGGTTGGTGGTTTGAACCCCTCTGAAAAATATTAGTCAATGGGAAGGATTATCCCATATATTATGGAAAATAAAAAATGTTTGAACATGTTTGAACCCACCAATCAGATGCCCTGCAGAGCATCTCATTTGTGAAGATACTGACTTGGGGCCGCTGGACTGCAATGGATCTACATGGATCTGGGTCAGGAGGATCTGTTCAATCTGAACGATTCGCCCATTAACTGGGGTGGTTTCCCTGAAGCTTGCAGTGCATTCTCTTTTTACCCATTGAACATTCTGGTAATTCGGTGTTGTTGCTTTAACAATAGCGAGATAATAATGGTGAAATCTGGAACGGTTCTTTCTTGCTGCCTGCTCCTCAAAGCTCGTCAGCTCAGAATCAGCGAGCGGAACATCCTGAATGAGGACCACACTATCTTGATCTGCAAATGCTTCCAGGATTCGGTCAGCACCAGAAATGCCACCTCCATCCACCTCCGCAAATGGTCTTCAAGGTGACTCCTAGACTGGCGCTATGAAGGACCAGGATATGGTTTGATACCTTCCTGCAAGCTATCATGAGGCCACTGGCGATCAGGTTCTTTGAGATCTGCATCCGCTTCAATGCTGACATGCCAAAGCTTAACAAGTTTGGCTTCACCTCATCCAAGTGGTGCCAAATGCCAGCTCGCTGCAGCGGAACGCATTGGTGCATGGAAATTCCCTATGCACGAGATCTCCAACACTTGAGGCAAGTTCCCATCATCTTTTTTTACCCAATGATCAAACTAGCTTAAAAAGTGGTACCCCCAATCATAAAATCATAAATCATCATACACCTACCAGACCTGGGGATGATTTTTACCACCTATTCACAGTGATCTTGGGCCATTGGGGATGGGTTTTTCACGACCGAAACGGGACCCAACGGGACCCACCGCTGAGGCCCACAACGTAGACATCGGTTTCATCCACGATCTCCTTGGCCACGGAAATCCATCGATTCTCAAGACCTGGTGGTTCATTCCAGTACTTCACTAGTTTTATTAGTATTACTTGGTGATTAGTGTCATATATCATTAATATATCAATATATCATTATATAATATATTGATATTATTAATATTACTTGGTGATTAATATATCATATAATATATCATTATATAATATATTTCCCTCTGGTAATTTGTTACATAGCTATTGAAAATTGTGATTTATAGTGGATTTACCCCATTGAAAATGGTGATTTTCCATAGTTATGTTAGTTTACCAGAGGGTACATTGTATTACTGTATTATACTTGCCTTTTTAGTATATTACTTTGGTGGTTCATCCCAATTCCAGGTGCTAAAACCTCAGATGTCATTGGACCATGACGAGCCACCTACTTCTGCAGCTGAATCAACTGGGCTGGGATGATCCACCAAGTAGTCATCTGCAGGATTGAATGTTCTGCCGGTTGTCTAGTGTTCCTGCATATTTCATGTTGCTTTCTCCACTATATATATATATACATTGTACCATATATATATATATATATATTATACCTACATATATATTATATAATGTATCCACATTATTATTGGATTCACAAGTATCTGGTCATTACAACCAATCCATGGGCTGGCGAAACTCCGATTTCTGTGGACACCAAAATTTCTGTGGAAAACCATAGGAAAACCATGGGAAAATGGAGGTTTACCCTCTGGTAAACATACAAAAAGCTATTGAACATTGCCATTGAAATAGTTGATTTACCCAGCTACAAAATGGTGGATCTTTCCAGTTCGCAAAGTGTAAATGTTTACCAGAGGGTCAACTATGGAAACTCCACCAGTTGCCTGTTTACCTCAGTAAATCTTTATCCCGGTTGAAATCCCCAGAGAAACGATGCCCATGGTCCAAAAACTCACGTGGTCCACGTCAGCCAATTTCCACAACAAATTGATGGTGAATCCGTGTCAGAACCTATTTTTTGCAGGCTTAAAACCCACATTTTCGGGCTTATTTCCCCAAGGGGGAGCGTTTTTTTCCCATTGTCTCCTCTTGAATGATCTCTTCCACGATATCTTCCAAGGTTAACACCTCGGCTGGAAAAGAATCCTCCATAGCTCCAAAGATGTCATCCCACGCCATGGGAATACAATGGGTATATAATTTAATGGTATATATACTGCATATAAATGGGTTTAAAACAAAATCTACAATGGGATATAATGGGCATATAGATCCTTAGAGTATAATGAACTGATGTGAATGAAACCAAATGGTCATATATAAACCATATGGCACATATGGCTGTGCCTGAAAACTGTTTGTATGACCCCTAAACTTGGGAAAATCAATGACAACCATAATTCTCCAGTGGATTTGGGCGTACCCTGTTTTCATTTATAAGGTTGTTTTCCCATTAAAAAAACTGCTTGGTGGTTTCAACCCATCTGAAAACTAAGTCAATTGGGATCATCATCCTACAAGTAGGTAGGATTGAAAGCAAAACCTGCTTGAAACCACCAACCAGTGAAAGGTGGTGTACCGATAAAGATCAAGTTGAGATACATATGCTCATAATTAGGATTTACCATCTGGTTATTTAACATAGCCATGGAAAATCACCATTTTTAATAGGTAAACCATCTATTTCTATGGGCCATTTTCCATGGTAGCCTCCGTTCAATTTCTCACATGGCAGTGACAAATCGAATCTCCGCGACCGGGCGTATTGATAGATGCTTTACCGATTGAGCATGGTGATTTTCCATTGTTAAATGAACACGCCATGGTATCAAAGAGTTCCATTTTAAGCTCTTAAAATGTCTTTTTTGATCTGTTAAGGCTGGTAAGCCTGTTTTCAGTCGACCTGCCGTTCGCTGGACGCTTCCACCCCCTTTTTGTTGCCCTCGCAGCCGGAGGCAGCAGGAGGCAGCGGGAGGCAGCAGGATATTCTTCAGCCAGCTACTCAGTCAAGATCCTCAATGGCTGCAGTGTGGTTTTGAGTCGCCACCAAGGCTTGAAGTTGGGCTTTGTAGTCAACATCGTCAGCAATATCAGCTTCATCCTGTGCACATTTCAACTCGCCAGTGGTAGGCTGGTGTTGCAAGCGCTTTTTATCTCCCAACAACTCAGGAATAGACACAACTTTGGCTGGCATGACCACCAACATTCTGCATTTTTTGGTCACCTGTTTCAATGTAGTTAGCAATCATTTGCTCCTTCTACACTCACTTTTCCCAGCAAGACTTGGCAGATTTCCTCCAAGCTATGGTTGTTTCGACATACGGTAGCTCAGGTATCTGATATCCGCGAAAATATGGAAACAGTGGGCTCATTATCCTGTTCTAGCAGATTTCGATGGCGAATGGTGACTTAATATTTATATTGTTTCATCATTTTTGGACCCGTATGCCTCTGTGCGTGGGCATCCCAGGAATCGTAAGTGGCTTGGCCAAGAACAATCCAACCAAAGCACACAAAAGCCAAGTGTATATGGGGTACATGCTGAGTTACAAACATGGGTTAACAACCACTTACAACTCCTGGGTTGCACATCAAAAAAAAAGAGGACAACTCCCAAACCCGAAAAAAAATCCCAGTCCACAACTGCCATCATCTTCAGCAACTCGGTGGTTTCGGCATCATCGCCACGTTGCTGGCGGAGAGCTTGACAGCAATGGTCAAACAGGTCGCTCCTGTCCTCGTAAAGCCACGTGGGTTGGCCACCCCGAAATGCTTCTGTCAAACAGAAAAAAATGTGGGTAATTAAAACAATAATGAACCACCCATTTGGGAATGGTAGACAAACCACCTATTTATGGTGATGACTGGGGGATGGTTTATGGCATTGTTTTACCCACATTACTGAACCACCGAACCATGGCAAATTCAGGGTATTTTAATTGACTCTGGCCTTCCGGAAGCCGTGGCTGAAATCAACGCTCCCCATACTTTCCCAAGAAATGCTGGTTAACATCCTCAACATATCTCAATATCCCCATCTTTGATATCATCTTTGCCAGCAAAAGGTGAAATCCACTGTTTTCTTGGTGAATCTTGGTGAAACATGCTGAAAAGTGTCCTTTTGGAACAAACAGAGGGGCCACTTTGGCATATCATTTATCACGACGTTTCTCTTGTCTGAATCACCTATCAATGCGAAAAAGGACTATAATTCTGGGGTTATCTCCAAACTTTTTGTGGGGTGACATGACCAAATCCACCATTTTCATTGCCGAACCATTCTGAAACATGCTGTTTCACCCTATCAGCCTATCTCCGATATCATCCAATGATCTCCCAATAGAAATCTCCCCCCAAAAAATCCCCACTGCCAGCACCAGGGCCCCCCAGCAAAGCCCCCCTCCTGGATCGTGCTCTTCACCTTCCAGACCTGCTCTGCGCGCTGCACCGCACGCTCCAAGTCCTGTGGATGGACGCGCCAGCGCGCGTCGAATGGAAAGGAGGCCTTGGAGCTGGCGCCTGAGCCTCGAAAGCACCAGTGATGGGAAACAAAAGGAAATTTGAGAAACGGTGGGAATCTCATGAAAAAATGCTGGGATTTTAAGGCTTTCAAATGGCTTTAATATGTTTTAAACCAATGAAACAATGAGAAGTTTTGACCAAAACAAGGGAATCTCATCCAACAAATAAATGTAGGGATGTGATCAACAAACATGGAGATCCGACTACCGTATGACGTATGACAAACAATATGGAAGTTGACCAACAAAAAAGCTGGGATGTGACCAGCGCAAATTTGGAAATTTGAGTAAGACAAATGAACATTTTGCCACGAATAGGGCAGCTGACAACAAACATGGGGGGTGTATGGGTTTAAAGCAAACAACAGCTTTTACAGCTATTAAAAGATTAAGACATACCAACGTACCGTGGGGGTTGAACCTGGCAAGCATGTTCTGTGAAGTGATCGAAGAAAGATAGAGGATTTATGCAACAGGAATCTAGGATTTGACCAGTCAAAGTAGCAACAGCGACCAAAATTGGAAGGCAGGTTCTCCCTTGAACCACTCAGTGTACCCAACATACCCATCAACCCATCAGGGCTTTGGGCACTGCTCCAAAAATTGGGCGTGCCTAAGGGACAAAGACTAAAGAAATGAGCCTCCACCACTATGTCTGAGTGCTTCCCTATCCCAATCTACTTGGATTCCATGGTCCCTTAAGGTCGATGACGTACCCAATCAAAACCTTTATTTCCCATATAATGTTAAGTGATATTAAGTGGAGGTTTCCGTAAATGGGGTACCCGGTACCCCTAAATCATCACTTTTAATAGGATTTTCCATTCGGCAAAATCCATTTTGGGGATCATTTCTGGAAACCTCCAGTTATTACCAGAGGGTACCACCCCAGAACCGAGGTTCCCAAGTCGGCGGCAGTCACGTGCAGAACATCATTAGCCTTGGTGTGAGCCAAGATCCGCAACTGGAAGTCATGGCGACACCATGCGACACCAAGCCCTCCAGCTGCAAGATTTTTCTCGAAAATTTTCCGGCCAATTTTAGAAGAGTCCCATGAAATTTGTAACTCCAAAGAGGTAGAGAATCTATCATTCCAGAAATCAGGCTTGTGACACGGATGAACTGACACTCTTTTTAAGGGGGAGAATCCAGCTTACCAGACTTTTTGAACAGGTGGAAATGTGAACCATAATCTGGACCCAAATGGTCCTCTTATTTCTTGCCTGCGCAGATATGTGTCATCTGATTCGCGGATGAGGGGAGGGTTTTGAAATGTCAAGCCAAACAAATGGGGTTCCAGTTGGAAAAAAAACGACCCTCTCTGAGAGTTGAAGAACCCACACACAAAACATACAGTAACCAAATCCACATGTTATAATTAATCACAATCATACACACAAATCGCACGAAGCGATTTACCCTGGCCCCGGGCATCTCTGAGTATTTAGGTATTCTGACCTTTCAAGCAGCTCATTTTGATTCGGCAAGCAAACGCAAGTGTTCCTGCCTGCCCCTGTCTGACAGGCCCTTCATAAGTATGTGCTCGGACATTTGAGTGTTTACCAGTGTTGTGAAGGGGTTTACCAGTACTTATTTTGATGATCCAATTGCGTAGCCAAACTGATCGTAGAGACTCTTACACTGATATGGCACACATCAAGACGAAGGCCTCCCTGGCCCCCCTGGCGTCCCTAGACTGCGCAGCCACATTAAGCGAGGCACGTCCAGATCGAATCCGACTTCCACCAGAGGTCGGTCCCCCATCCCCGCGGCTGGTTGGAGTCCATCCAAACGGAGCTGGCCCACCACATGGTTATCCTTGGCAAAGGGCAGCTCTCCTTCGAGAATTTGAAGCCAAACGCTCTGCTGTCCTGGGAATCTGAAAGTAGGTGTGGCAAATGAGCCTAGTAATGGCTGATAAAACTTCCATCAACACCACTAGAAATCAAGAACACATAGAGTGTCCTTTTACTTCCCTAGGGTTTTACGTAATGAGAAGGTATGTGTAGGAATAGGAATTCCTAAATACGGGTCATTTCCTTTTTTAATAAGGATTAGCTAAGCTTCCAAGCCCCATGCCACTTCCACATTTCATAGGGTTGACCGCTTGACCAGCGAGGGGTCAAACTTAAAGGTCCTGGGGACCACAAATGTTGGTCCATTTTGAATCCTTTCTTTTATAACCATTCTCTTCTTGGGGTCAGAATTTCGAACTGGCCCATGCCCAAATTCCTGTTTTTTGTTTATCTTTTACTGCATATTGATTAATTATCTTGTTGAAGTCCCCTCTTATTCGAAATTTGAAATGGTTATTTTTTCCGTGTTGCGTCGACAAAGCTTATACCTCAGGGCCCATTTACAGCATGACAGTGGATGGCGGCGAGCTCCATTAACGCGGCTGCAGTACTTGCAGCAAGCAACCGCTTTTAAATTGACCCTGGCGAACCTTGGATAGTTTTTTCATGTGGTTTCTCTCTCTCTCTCTCCATGACTGCCAGCAAATCACAATACTGACAATACTTCATAACATCTATTTTATACCACTATTTCTCTCTCCATTCTTTACATAGTTTGACATGTTTTTTCTTCAAAACATTGGTAATTTTTACTACGCATACTATATCATTCCTCCAAAATTGCTCAGGATCAGCCGTCCTGGCGATGCCACGGTGAAGACCTTGGACTTCCGGGTGGGGACCGTGGTGTTGCGCTGGATGAGGCAGGTCATCAACGCATCCTTCTCCTCCTGGATGCTGAAATTTTGGCTGTCTTACACATATTTAAAAATGAGGTATATAATGGGGAAATTGCTATTCAATCATATGGATAAATGAGGTGATAATTGGGTGATTTTTATCCTTAATGATGGAAAAGAATGGTAAAAATCACACAATGATCACCCCAAAATTGCTATTGAATGGGTAACAATTTATGGAACATGAGGATAATCCGTTGGAATTGGGGGCACCATATTTGCAAGTCTTGGGCCAATGGGGGGCCAAACTTCTTCGACAAAAAAAGGGGAAAAATGGAGAAAGCTTGGACATTGTACTGACTTTTCGGGTTGGACATCTAAAAAAACATGCTATGTTCATACTGGTGGGGAAAAACTCTCCATTTGTGAAAGTCTGGGAACATAAAGAATATCTTGGTGGGTTTCATAGATACAAACAGCCAAAACCCCACGGTTTCCTTGAGAAGAACAGGATACCATGCGTCATTGTGCGACTTCGAAAGTTCACAGATTCACAGACTGCTGACATGGCTCCTTCACCACCAGGGTGTCACAGTTCATCAGCCTGGACTGTTGCGACACCTGGCGCTTCCGTTCAGTTTAAAATCGTTTAAATAGGAGCCCCGCAAAGAGTGAAAATGAGGCACTTTTCATAAAATGATCACACTTATACTTTTGAGAGACCACAATATTATCGATGTTGTGATCCAGATAATTGTCATTCATTGTTCTTATTGCATCTAAATATGCGCTTATCTCTTGCTGAAAAAAACATGTGACGAGAAACACATCAATGAACACGCGCACACCTGCGCAAATGAAATCAAATGAACACAAGCATAGTTTTAAAAAGAACTTTATTTTACATGAATAACATCAAGAAAATTCATCCGCAATATAAATCAATACATATCCTGCCACAAAAAAAAGGCCACATGGCTGTAGCTGTTTCAGCACTTGAGCCTGGTGCTCCCCCAGCCAGAAGCTGGCGTTTTTCCAGCTGTCGCCCAGTGCTGTGACCATTCGCTCTTCCAGATCTGCCACAGTGGACTGCGCTGGAAGCTCCAGTGAAAGCACCACGGCGCCTCCCAGGGTACCTTGCGCAGTAGAAAAAGGGGTCTTTTGAAGTGATTTTGTTGGGGGCAAAAGAAGGGAACCATGGGATTTGCGGCGATCTTTGAAGAAGGAGACCTTGGTAAACATGCGATTTTGACTCACAAAGATTGGATTTTTAGTAGCATAGATAGGTCAAAATTGGATTTCGAGTGACAAAAATGAGGATGCTAAGCAATAAACGTTGGGTCGTGACTAGCAAAAACGGATAATTTATTGGATATTGACTCTGAAAAATATACACAAACGATTGCTCTAAAATTCTGTTGGCTGGATCCCCTAATTCTTTGCTTTTCCCTTAATCTTCCAGTACACATGAGACAGGTAACCAAGCATAGTTTCCGGAGATGTAGTGATTGGAACCGTGACAAAATAGGTCGGAAACGTGACAAAACACATTGGAACCCTGAAAATATACATTGGAACCGTTGGAAAAAGAGTGGAACCCTGATGAACCAGTTGCTTCTATTTGTAGTTCCTCGCTGGCAGCGTGAATCCTGCAAAAACCGTCGCCGAGGCATGGTTACCTATGAGAAAGGTTGCCAGGATGACTGGTGTTTCATCGACCATTGTCGGTAGAAACCTGAATTTTGGCAATGACAAGACCTTGCAAAACCGCAATTTTTGGATGGCGCACAGCTAGTCTCATGTTTTGTTGGGCAAATTCCAATCAATCACATACTAGTTATGCACATACTTACATAATCTTACATAGATATAACATCATTTGCAGCATTTAATCCCAGTAAATCCAACCATTTCTTGATGGTTAAATCATGGTTAAATCATGTTCAATCCCATTCCCCTCCATTCTTAACCACTTTTAGAGGCGATCCCAAGTTGCTGCACTCCACTTGCAGCTCTTCTTCACCGTGGATGCGCAGCGTCAGCAGCGCCCCGCGCAGCCTCTGTAGCTCCGCTTCATCTTCCACCAGCTGCGTGCCACGAGAGGTGGCCTAGGGAAGCGTGAAGCTTTAAAGGTCCTTAAAGGTCCTTAAAGGCACCCTGCGACTTAGATCATTTGAGGGTTTCCTAAAATAGGGGTACCCCAAAATGGATGGTTTATAATGGAAAATCCTCTTAAAATGGATGATTTGGGGGTACCCCTATTCTAGGAAACCCCCATTTGAAGATATTTGAAGTGGTTAGGATATATATATATACACATATTAATTGCACGTACCCAAAAAAGAAACCGTACCTGAACTTGGTAGATGAATTCAGAGCCGTTTATGGTTGAACAAATCAACACATGAGCCACGGGAGCATTGTTTGACCAGCATGTTCTTTCTGCGTGGAATCAATGCCACACCTCAAATGCTCAAAAAATGGAAGATGATGGAAGTCCAAAAAGTGGCGACATATCCGATGGCAACAAATGGACATTTCAATACATTTCATCTTTCCTAGTCCTGGTTTTACAAAGGCCCCACCTTGAAACGTTTGGAGGGGAAAATTCTGGAGAGCCAAGATACCACACCAAGTGACAGAGCAGTCACGTCGAACAAGCACATCAAGGTGTCGTTGGGTCGCAGGGCTGGCCGCATCGAGCGAATGGTAGTGAGAACTTTGGGTCTCCTCACAGAGCATCACGGCCCGCACAAGTCATCATGGAGCATCCAAGCATCCAACCAAGTCCATACATGTACAAGTTTCTCTCTCTCTCTCTCTCCATCGCCA